>VXAZ01004316.1:606-57640 GCA_013399875.1 Gymnorhina tibicen | reverse complement strand
TTTCTCTTTCTTTCTTTCTTTCTTTCTTTTTCTTTCTTTCTTTCTTTCTTTTTCTTTCTTCCTTTCTTTTCTTCCTTCCTTCCTTCCTTCCTTCCTTCCTTTCTTTCTTCCTTCCTTCCTTCCTTCTTTATTTCTTTCTTTCTTTCTCCTTGCCTCTTTTACTATTAAATCAAACATATCAATTTTTTTGGCACCAGCATCTAACCTTGTGTAGTTTTAATCTCGGTTTTGGGTATATTTTGAACCTTTTAAGTTCTTTCTGGTTTATACAAAGAAACTTAATTTTCTTTGCTCTTCTGGGTTGAAACGAGATCGTAACACTTGGGTATATATGCAAGCAACATTTTCTTAGCAAAAAATAAGCTATGAAATAATAACTTTAAAGAACAGAGGACATGCAACATTTTTGGAGATGAAAAAAACAGTGATAATAACTATTTTTAGCGAAAATAAAAAGAAAGCATTCACATCAGTTTCACATATGTTAAGAAAATATCCATTTAAACTTCATTTCTCCCTTCCTTTTTTCTGAATACAATATTCATGTTTAAGCTCTAAGGAAGATGCAGTGCACATAATCCAAGTTATTTTCATATCAAAGCCAAGCATGGGGAAGGATGATTCTAGCATGAAGACATACAGATAATGCATAACTATTGTCTGCAAGTTTCCAAAGATAGTGTATTTATTAACTTTCTAAATTACTGTGTATGAAGGTAGCCATTTTAGAATGTTTTAACAGCTTAAGAGTAACTGCTGTGATAAAATGCAATTTCAATCAAAACATACAATTAACTGGCCCATTAGCTGCCTGGCTGATAAGGCTGATTCAACTTAATCACTCAAAGTCGTAGCTACTTGTTCAGGTACCTGAGCTGAGCTTATCCTGACTGAGCTCTAAATTGACAAAATAGAACTAGCTCTGATCCAAATGCCCAACAGCCTTCTGAGCATGGTGTTGTGTCTAGGTTAACATTTCCTTCTGTGAACTCCATTTCAGGTGTCTATAAATTGTTATGAAAATAACTGACCTGACAACTGAGATATGCTCTTAAACACGTCTGTCATGTCTTTGGTATTTTCTAATTATTTTTTTTGGTATCTCTCTGTTCATCTTCTTCTTGCCCTTTTCTCAAACCCCTACCCTTACAGGATGTCTGAGAGAAAAATATTAATTTTTATCCATGTGAAGTTTACAGTGACCATATTGATGATACTACCCTTTCTTAACCAAAGCATTCCTCAAAACAGTTCCTTAATTGTTGAGGTTTTGGGACAGGCTATTTTGTATAACTGTCATTCAAGTGAAAAAAATGTTTCCTTGGAGTTTCATTCTTTTTGAATTGTGTTGTGAAAGATACAGTGTGTACAGCTTCAACTGTTATAAATAGAAAAAGAGCTACCTAAACAAAATATTATCCAGAGCCCATTCAAAATGAGGTAGATATTTCTGTGATATTTTTAAAACAAAAAGTATAACTTAACCCATGTAACTCAGATTAGTCTTTATGAAGATATACACAATATCTTGCAAAACTGTTGTTCTGATGACTGTTTCTCTGTAAGAAAATCTTCTAAGAACTGAAGACTTCCGCAGGAAGTAAAAGGAAAAAGAAAATAAGAAAATAACAAAAAAAACCCCAACCAAAAAACACCAACCAACCAACCAAAACCAAAACAAAACCAAAAGCTGGAAGACAGCTTTTCTGGAAGACAGAACAAAACCAAAACCACCTGCTGGAAGATGCTAGTGGTTTTATAAAGATCCAGTATATGGTCCACTATAAAAATATCTGGACATATACTTCAATGTCAGACTAGCAGAGATATGTTAGCCTCATGCTGCAATCCCAGCTCACTACTGGACGATGGGTGGAACTTTAATCCATGCTGAGTCAAAGGGAAATGAACTGTGAACATGAGAGCTCAGTGAAGCAGTTCAAGATGAAACGAAGAGATGACAAGGATAAAAGGGGAATGAAATGAAATAATTTGGAGCAGAGGAATAGAACAGGAAAGCGATTAAAACCAGAAAGGAGACATACTGATTCTTTGTTGTGAATAGTGAGGGAGGAGAGTTGTTACCAGAGGGCAGAGTAGACAGTAGTGGATGGCAGAATATCTTTTACAGTATATTCAGGAGAAAAGCACTGTTAGAAGAGTAGAAGAGTAACACAATGGATTCCCACTGAGTGTGGACAGAGTCACCTAATAGCCCAGATGAAGCATGGCTAAATAACAGTAGGAATGGGGGTAGCCATCTACCCTCAAAAGATCATATTCAAGACAAAATGGCTTTAAGTTTCAGAACAGTAGAGAGCTGTCTAAGACTTGAAAACTTAGTATCTTGAAGAAAGTTAAAACAAGGGACTACAAAGGAAGACCATGATCTTCGGCTTTGTCAAGTTTCAAATAATTCAGGTGGCCTGCTAAAATGTATCAACAGACTATGGTTTGATACTTGAGAGTTCAATGAAAGTTTTTGTGTGACCACAAAACAAATTCCAATTTAAGTAATTTCTTCCAAAAGAATAGATCACACCTTTCTCAGAACTTTTAATTTTTTTCTTCTTTTTTTTGATTCATCCTTTACCTCACAAGAACTGAATCTTACTTTGTAGTTGGGAAATTCTTAATGAGGAAATAGATATTAAATGGGGTTTGAAATGATTACACAATATGTTATTGATGTGCATTACTTACCCTCTTTTTCATTGTCTTTCTTCTACATGGGTTCTAAATATTATGAAAAAAGCTACTCTTTAGCCATAAATTTTTGTAGTTAAAAAAAAAAAGTAGGTATCATTCTTGGCCACTGCAGTCACCCTACAAGTGTTTATTAATGCCCTTTACAGAAATAACTAATTTGCAACTATTTAAATATTCACAGTATGACAAAAATAAAGAAATATACACTATTATATTTCTTAACTTCTTGAACCCAGTTGTGGTTTAATTTCTTTCACACAAGAAGAAAAATGGCAGCAGATATTGTATTTCTTAACTTCTTGAACCCAGTTGTGGTTTAATTTCTTTCACACAAGAAGAAAAATGGCAGCAGAATCTTGATCTCCTGAATAAGTGCCATGGCACTTTGTCTTTGGAGTAACAAGGTCCATGGCCTTGTAGGATTGTGAATCTCTTGCTTCTTATTCCAGGAAGATGCTTCTTTTAAGCTCAGAGAGAGGCATGCAGTGTGATAGCAGTCTGATTAGCCACAGTCAGCCACAGTATTGTTCCTTGGTGTTTCCTCTTGACTAGGAATGCTCAATTAAGCAGTGCTCAATTTACTGTCTGGCTTTTAGGGATCCGTTCTCAGTGTACGCTGTATAAAGTGTCTATTTCTAAATTAATAAAACAGACAGGGATGCATGTATTAAACACCACTTCAAAATGCTTCCAGAAATGTTTTTGGCCTTTATCAACAAATGCTCTTCCAGATGATGTTTTGAGACTTTGTACTCCAGGGCTTGTTCCTCTCAGGCAGGATAAGTGACAGATCCCTGGCTGAAGCAGGGTGAGAGTTTAGCTAAATGACTATCAGGCTCCTACCCTCAAGTTCTGTGAATGATCCAAAGCCCACTTGTGAGAGTTTAGCTAAATGACTATCAGGCTCCTACCCTCAAGTTCTGTGAATGATCCAAAGCCCACTTTATGTCACAGCAAACACCATCATATCTATCCAAGGATTTTGGGTTCTGTCATGCTATATGCCTGATCACCACGTACTTTGCCTTTTTTCCAGTGCTATACTTCAGTGACTTTCAAGACATTGTGGATATTTTTCAGGCCAAGTACATACCCTTTGAAGAATTCTGGGCTAGACTCCAGAAACACTATAGAAAAAGAGAAGCAAAGCTTACTCTGATATCCTCTGAATTTATAAAAACACTTGAAATTTTATAGTCATCAAATTCACCTGATAACATAGTCCTCTAAGACATATTTATATTCAATGATGGATAATAAACAATTTCCTCCAGCCCAAATAGAGAAAACTGAAGAGGTGAATGTTGAAATAAGCAAGACTTCAAGCAAAGAAACAGATGTTCCTCTTTATGAGACAATTCAGAAAAACATTTAATAATATGTGTATATTTCAGTATCATAAGAATCATTTTTACTTATGCATATGTTAAAATTAGATTTATAAAGATACATCTATAGATTGATTCAGGCTGTGTGACTTCAAGCATTATCATTCCAGGTGACATTAAACATGTTCATCTTATCTATGAAACATCCAAAAAACAACAAACCTTGTGTGTATTTAGTAAAAGTGTTGCATATTTTGTTCCAGAAAAATAAACCAATCATATATATCCTTGGGAGTCAAAATAAAGCAGAAGAAGTAACCTAGCTATTTAGTGTAGCTGCTAACTAAACTGGATTTTCAAAACCAGTATATGTTTTTATGCATATATATATATTTAGTATTTCTGAAGTGAACTCACTAGCTAATCCTTCATGATATTCATGCAATTTTTTAATAAAGTACAATGTCAATTTTTTTTCCTCCTCTGTATTTTCTTGATTGCACTCTCTTTTCAATAACTTGTTTGTTTTTTCTCTTTCAACATACATTACAAATATTTCAGAAATATTTGCTAAATAAGTAATAAGTAAGTAATAAGTAAGTTGTACAGTTTGGAAATATGACCTTGTTTGTTTAACCTGACAGCTTAGAAACCAAAAGATAAAAGACAAACAAAAAAGCCATTAACGAAAACCCCACACTTTAAAAATAACTAAAAATTATGTTATGTTTTGTTATCTTCAAATCTCAAGATTTTAACAGGCAGATCTGATTAATTAATTTTAACCCATCAGAATAATAATTGTAATGTTTGTCTTAAAATTACTGTTATTACTGTCAAATTACTGTTTGACACATCAAATTAATACAAGAGATTAAAAAAAGTTTTTGCTATGACTGAGGGAAAAAATAACACTAAATACAGATGGAAATTGCACATGTATAAAACACTGGTTCTGTATTTTAACTGCAAAATTGCATAATCTAGTAGTTGATTCTACCCTTTTAACAATACTTGAAGAAGCAGGATTAGAAATAAATTCTCATTTCCCAGTGCAGCATCTTGCTGACCCATAGGATCATAAGGCTTTCCTTAAGGTCAAATAATGATATTGTTTCTGTTGTAATATGTTCAATCACTCCTGAATTATTCTGGTGACTCTAAAAGGAGAGTTTGGCTCTAAGGTTTTAACAAAATCCTAACTCACTTTAGGAGTTTTAACTACACATAACTTTCATTCACTTTATACAAAAAACAAACACCTACATTTGGAGTTCTTGTGTGTGCATTATGGCATGCCAGGTTAATCCGTGTTGGTTTGCTTGTATTTGTTTTAATAGTAGGTTTGCCTAGATGCTGCATTATTTTATCAATCAGAGTTGAGATTAGCACCAGACGGTTTTTTCCTGTCAAGCAGGGAAAGGAAAAAGCAAAACAAAACAAACAGTACCACCAAAAAAAAGAATTGTATTTTGTTGGTAAGTGTTAATATATGTGTGCTTTCCCATTTAAAAAGTAGAGGAGGAGATGATGATACTGACATTATACACCACTGGTGTAAGAACAGAGCTATGACTTCCTGGAGATTGTGAGAGACATCTGGAATCTTTGGATCATCATAGGAAGTGTACTGCAGCTTCACTCAGGCACTGCTATGATCTCCACTTCCAAATACTTCACTTACACAATAATCTTCTCTCATCAGGTTGAAACTAAAGATGACAAATCATTGAGGGTGTATCTGATCACTGACAAATATAGAGCTTCATTTCTGGAACACTGTCATCCTTAAAAACCAAAGTTATTAACATTTTATATATACAAAAAAAGCTAGAAAATACTTTCAAAAGCATTAAAATACAGAGAAATGGAATAATATTTTTTGGAAAAGCTTTGTGAAGTAGTTAATATAAATAGTGCCCAAGAGTAAAATCCAAAATTCCATAGCACAATATGTCAAAGACTTGGGGCAAATAAAATCAGCCCATATTGCTAATACAAAACCTTTCTGTGATATGATCTGTTCAAAAGATTATTACATATGTTACTACTTTATTTTGTCTTGAGGTACATGACATACAGCTAGTAAAGGTAGGACTTCATATTATTTCATTTCTATGTGATTCTCATTGTTAGAAACAAATATGCCCTCTGCACTTTTTTCATTATTCTGTTTTTTATTTCACATAATTGTGTCATAATGTAGTAATTCATATCAGCATAATTATATTTTTTTTAAATTGGCATTTTAAAGATGTATTTCCAAAGCTTTGGCGGTTCAATGGGACCCATTAACTAGCTTCAGAAATTGTGCATAATTCACACAAATGTTCTCCAGGACACTCTATCCGTTAAAAAAAAGTCCTTTGAAGAGATGAGTAGTAAGATGCTTGAATACAGAAAAGCTAAACTTAAGCTCTCAAAGTATATAAAAACTAAATACAGGCAGAAGAAAGTTGGCTTTATTTTGAAAGAAACCCATACTATTTTTCAAAAATGTCTCATTTTACCCTTCAGATGACATGACATCAGAGATGTTGAGTTTCACATGCAAAAGGAATAGTATCTGCTTTTATTTTTCTTCATCTGATGAACACCCTGATAGGCAGTTTGTCCTACTGTCTGTGTAATGACAGTGTATTTTCACCTTCTGTATCTTCATTTACCTCACATACTCCACCTGAATTCACTAAACCTGAATATAGTTGCATGACAAGTGTATAGAGTTATGTCAGAGGAAAATCTTTGGAAAATACAAGCTCAGCTGTTCAACCTATTAAGGCTATTTCTACTCTACTAAATAAAATAGTACTAGAAAACACACTACAGAACTGCTCAATTTACATATATAGCTTATCCTAAATTTGGCTGCAGGCATCAGGGTGCACTCCTCAAATAACAGTCACATTTGAATTTCTTAGAAATACTTGAGTCTTCAAAACTTGGTATTAGAAACATTATCAACAACCTGTAATGACTTACTTTTTGTTGAGATGAGGTGAAACCTTCTGAATACATAACAGCATGCATACTTAAACTGCTGTCAGGACTGCTCTTATATTCCCCTGTCCGTGCAGTCATGGAGAGATCTTCACCCTAGAACTGAAAGAGACTCATGTCTGATCCTAGAAAAATTTAGTGCTTTTAGCAGCTTCACCACATTATAACAATCAAAACAGTAAATGTAGAAAATTATACACAAGTACCAAAAATGACATGCACAATGGAAAAATAATGCATGTGTAGACAAAATAAATGCTTAGTTGTTAAGTTAGTTGACCTAAGAAAGTATTTAATTTGTAAATCTGATTTATCATTTGGAATGATTCCTTAACAGGTAACTACGGGAGAAACCTACAGATGGTCAAAATAGACTTCAGGGCCTTATGAAAACTGATTAAGGGATTGGGAGCACAAATTGTGTTTTTCTCTATCTTTTTAGTTGCAGAGAATGGGAAGGAAAGGAACAAGAAGACACAGCTTATCTGGAACAAGAAGACACAGCTTATCTATCTATGTGACTATTGCCATTGGCACAATTTTGGGATTTTTCAGCACACTGCTGAAATGGGTCCAGAATTGAAATACACCTATACCAAAAATCAGGAAGGACCTTTTCTTGGTTCCAGCCAGGACAGTGTCAATTTTTGCAGTAGCCAGGAGGCTGGGACCCAGAGGTTATTCTGTACCACCTCAGGTCATTGATGGGGGTGGGGGCGAGGGCGAGCTGTGGAGGAAGGGAGTGTCTCTGGGGAAGAGGGTGCCTTCCTGCCTGCCTGCCTGCCTGCTTGCCTTCCTTCCTCTCTCTTTCTCTCTTGTCCTCTTTAATTCATCTCTTTCTTGCTCTCTTCTTTTTCACCTTATCCCTTTTTTTCAAAACCCACTGTCATGTCCTTATATAGTAGATGAGGCACTAACATACCAATTTCCATGCCAAGTGTATCATTTACTAATAAAACTGTGAGGTTTTGTGGACCCTATGACTTGTACCTGTCAACTACAGCCATTTATGAATCTTGGGTGCTCCTTTCCCCTTAAGGGTGGGACACCACATCATTCAGTACACTGTTGTATTTAAAACAGCTTAATGACATTTAACAGTAATTACCTTTTTTTCAGTGTTTTAATCAATTTTAATTTCAAATTGATGACTACATCTTTGAACTCTGGAAGATATTAAGCAGAGTTTTTTCAGAAATTATTGTCTCTATCTTTACCTCATGATACCAGCAGACCTGCTAAACATCTTATTCCTTCTTATACACTTTAAACAAAATAAGTTAAATATTTAGGGATGATATATACATACACATAGTATAGGCTGAGGATGAAATATTGTGTGTCATTTCAGCAGTGTGTCTTTTAGCCCTATTGTTTATGTATTTTTAATGAAAATGGTTTGGAAAAGGTTAGAAGTCATGGTTTATTACTGCAACCTTTTGCCTTTTGCTTGGCTGTTCATTGCCAGAGATTTCTTGCTGCACAGAAGAGAGTTTCTGGGTCATGGAAAAGATGACACTGACTTCATGCCAGTTAATACACATTAAGAGGAAAAGTGCTGAGTACATAATTAACAACTGGAAGGTGATACTGGAACAAGCAGAAAAAACCTGGCTGGTGTTTTAGAATATTGCTTTTAACTTTACAGCAGTTAAAGATAGCACAGGTAGAATCATTTAGGCTGGAAGAGAAATCAGGAGGTCTCTAGTTCATCAAGGTCAGGTGTGACATTCATTTAGGTCGCTATGAGGTTTACCCAGTCGGCTTAATCAGATCTGGAAAAACCTCCAGGGGTGGGGACTACACCGACCCTCTGAGCAGCCTCTTCCATTAGTGGGGAAACAATTCAACTTATGATCATTGCTCGTCCACCCACCAAGCACAGTTCTTATCAAGTCACATCTTCAACCAGTCCTCCACCCCCTCAAAACTGGCCCTTCTGCAGGCTGATCAAGTCCATTAGATTCTGCTCACAGGACAGGTGCTCCAGTCTTGCTGGCCTCCCAATGAATTCACTATGGTTTCTATATGTCTCTTCTACATTGGGACACCAAAACTGGGTGCAGTGTTCTAGATGCAGTCTAATAAGTGCTGAATAATGGAGGATAATCACTTTTCTCCATCTATGGGCTGTGCTTCAATCTCTAATTCTCTGTGAAACCTGGTTATGTACTGATACCAGGCTTTTTGCTTTCAGGGTTTTAATAGGTAATGTCAAAGGGAGATGTAAGATGCAATACTATAACCAAAAAAAAAAAGGAGGCTTGAATTTTCCCACTGAAAATATATAGAGTTCACTGTTGTTATTTGTTATTTCATTTATTCCTATAACAATGCATGAAGTTTTCCAATACAGTACTGATTTACTTTATTATTTTAAATTGCTCTGTACCTTCAGATATTTTATTTTTTTCTTCTTTTCTTTTCCTTCTGGGAATTTCCTGTTCCCATTTTTTACACCACATCATACTTTTGTTTATCTCCTGATGGTGATGTTTGTAGCATATGAGTATTCCACTCCTGAATATTTGGAAGAAAACCCCAGTATACACATTGAAATGAATATATAATGTCATTTTTATCAACATTTATTACTTTTTTTTTTTGTCTGAATGCACAGAGATGTAGAGAAAAATATTAATTAAAACAAAAAGGAAGCATTAAAAAATCCAGCTAGAGTGGAAATAAATAGTTTTGTTTACATTAGAGTGCATGCTTGCAGATTCTCAGATGCTAACCTCTGTTAGCTGAGTTTTGTATCCAGCACTGCCAGGGGGAGCTCTTCTGCAAGCAGCTGTACAGTTAGAGCCTCTTCCAAACCTGACTTTCCCACCAGCAGGGAGCAGATGGATCTCTGAGGAAAAGGTCACTTCAAATATGCTACATTTTTTTAATCCTGACCCATCTTAATTGCTTGCCCAGAGGGTGCTTGCTTGAAATGTTGTCAGCTCCCAATGTGCAATTGTCATTTTTTTCAGATCTTTTGAATTTTTTGTTTGGTTGTTCTTTTTTTTTCTCCAAAGAGGCCAGCTTCTGGAAATAAGTGTTTACAAAAGAGAGAAAGACTTCATGCTTATATTTACAATATTTTTTTTCAAGAAATAATTTGAAAATGTTCCACTCTTTCCCTCAAGAAAAAAAAGCATGTAAAAATGTATAGGTAAAAGAAAAGGATCATGACTAATAGTCACGTTCTGACACAAATTATAGTTAATAGATTTTGAAATTTCCACAGAGTTTTTTTTAAATTTTATTTGTGTGGGAAATTTTTATTTTAAACAAAGAGGGTAAAAATAATTTGCAAAATAATTAGACCTTTAAATAAGAATTGAAATATAAAAAATCCTGCAGGCATGGGAGAACACAGGAAAGAGGAGAAAAAAGTAGCTGCTTTTTTGTTGGTGTAACAGTGCTCCATTTCCATCCAATAAAAGGATGCAAGAGAATCAGTAAGTACCTGACATAGCCATTTTATATCATCCTTATATCCTTATTCAGCTGGACATAACACTCAACGTTAGTGTTATTAGGCTTAAAATATGTTGTTATCCCCACAGTATCAGGTGCTCAAATATTGACAATAAAATTGTAACAGATTTCCTCAGCTAGTGAGCCAAAAGCAAGCTAACAGACAATGTGATTCTAATATATAGTAAAAGCTGTCTTTAGAAACATGGATAGTGCTAGAAAAATGGCTGTAAGTAACCTGGAATATGAATAGCAGAAATGAAACTGAGTTGCGTGGCCTCATTGCACAGGTGGATACTGCTAAAATGGATACACATTTGTTTGTTTGTATCAAATTGTATTCCTATGAAGCCAGATGGAAAAGATGAGAAAAATTATTTTAAGAGGAACAAGGAGAACAATGACTCCAGCATAGGTAAAAGCCACTATGATTAGTAAATTTGAACAGAGTATAGAAATGCAGAAATGAAAAAAGAGTGTAGGTGTAAAACTGTGTTAGCAAACATACAAAAAATAATTATTTCAAGTGGATCCTGGAGTGAGGAAGAAGAAACCATCAACTTGCACATTATGTTCCACTTGGTGGTTGAGGCGTCCAGGAGCTGACAACTCACTCACTGTAATACCCCATCACCACTATGATCAGAATGAAACCACCAGTCTTAGAAAAGAGAGACGGGCAAGGGGGAACATAATAAAAGGAAAGGGGTAGAAAGGGTCTATGTAATAATTTGAACCATGTTATTATTCTTTCTTTTTCTGTAACAATTTGGTATGAACTAGTAGGGTAAACTCTTAAAATTTCAACCACAAGAATTATAACAACTATTTCTTGGCTTTATCTAAACTACTGGGTGTACACAGATTGGCTGGGCATGTGTTTGAGGAATCCTTTATGGACAAATGCCTCTGAGGTATCCACCATAATTTAAAACAGCCAAGGGTAACCAACAGAGAAAAGCCTAATTTTTTTTTTTTTAAAGATAAAGTGCCTTAACTTCACCTTTTCTCATCTCCATCAGCCATCCAAACTGCATCTCCTGAGAAGTCTCTACTTCTCTCTAGGAAGAAAAACTTGTATCCTCCAAGGTCAGGATATAGGGACCTTATTTGTTTTAGGACTTCACCTACGTAGGAGAGAGGTGCAAATTTTTTAGTATCTAGTCAAAGAGATGAGACAAACAGCCACAACTAGGTCACATTTCTCATTTTTTACTCTCCTGAGGTTACAGGAACTCCCACAGCTGCCTTTAACTGAGCTTCCAGCTTCCATAAATGATCACTGTCCCTATGTCTTCGCACATTCTTAGTGAACTGACACTTTTGAAGCTGTATGATGCTGGAACAAGGAATGGTATTTATAGAGCTTTGGGGAACAAAGCAGTTCTAAGAATGCTTAGAAACTGCAGCAAAACCATAAGCTATTCTGCTGAGGAAAAAAATTACATTTCTAAACTGCTAGTGAGTTCCATCAGATGATAGCAGGTTCCAGGAAGACCTTAAAAGGTGTATTTAAGATAAAGGCATTCTAAATGTCTATCCAACTTTGCAGCTATGCTGCTGCAATTCAAACATAAGAAAGGTAAAACTTTCTAAAACTAGAAGAAGCAACTGAATTACTTAATATGAAAGTTTAATAATTTTTCAGGCACAGATCCAGGATGAAAAATTTTAGTTTGCATGTTTAGACACAGATATAAAATCTTCAAAACAAGAAGTCAGGTGTATGAAAAATATATCCAATTATTAAAAGCAGAGAAAAAATCTGTTCAGAGTAAAAAATGGCAAATTAAAAATCTATTTCCACTGCATCTAAAATATCTACAGTCAGAAGTAGGAAGTTTGTGTTTCTCACTGAAATGACAAAAATCACCATAGATAGCACATGTAGTAAAGTCAACTATAAAATGACCCTTTGAATTTCAAGTGCTATTTAAATTGTAATCCATCTTCATATCTAACTATAAAGGCACAACTATTTTTCATGTATGTCTAGAAGCAGCTGAATCATCTCAGATAGTTCAGGCTGTCTGTATTTAATGGGTAAGACTGATGTTTATAAAGAATTCCAGATGAGTTTCTGTTGCCCTAATGATCCTGTCTATTTTGTATAAAGAATACAGAAATTTACTTGGGCTGACTATTGCATTACTTTTTGTAAAATTCGATCGCAAGTTTAGTAGATACCCACCCTACTTGGTAGATACCCACCCTACTTGATTAAAAAAGGCACACCTACATCTCCAACAATGACTGAATCCGTCTTCAATTTAACATTGCAGCATTTCTCAAATGGCTGGCACATTCATTCCTTCATGCATCCCAGAAAACGGACACTATTTAACATTATAGGGTTAATTTAAAAAATGTTATAGCATCCTTTGAAGCAATAGAGAATGAAAAATCCAGTCTGACATCTGTAATGCATGCTCCTGATCATTTCTGGAATGTTCAGGTTTTTTCTGTTATCTACTAGAGACTCATAGAATGGTTTGCATACCACATTCATAATATTTGTAAATCCATTTGTGTGACATATTTTTGCATTTGTATTGCAATGTATGGGATTACACCATCATTTTTGATAAAACAGTGTTAGGAATCTGGAACAAGTATTTATATTGAGGTTGTCAGAACCTCAGTTTATTTAAAAAAATAAGGGATCCAAGACATCAGATTAATGTTTCCTATAAATTTGTACTACATTTTAAAATTATCTGTTTGCTTACTTTGTCTTATTCAAATACCGATTTATTTGAATTTCAGATTAGCGGACCTACTAAAGCTAGTTATTCAGCTGTCAGATTGGCATATGAAAATCTACTTTGCATATGAATAAATGTAATTACCAATTTTCATCCAAATCTAAATTTATTATCTCAATTCTAACCAGCTTTTATACATATGCATTACTTTTTAATTTCTGATATCATTATAATTTAATTTCTCCTCCTTCCCATCCAAAAATAGTCTATAGTCATTCTAAGAGTTGGAAATAATATAAGTCTTTAAAAAAGAGTTGCAATACATATGCACCAGTACAGGCTGGGGCTGACCTGCTGGGAAGCAGCTCTGTAGAGAAGGAGCGGGGGGCCCTGGTGGACAACAAACTGACCACAAGCCCAGCAGTTCCCTTACAGCCAAGAAGGCCAATGATATCCTGGGGTGCATTAGGGAAAGTATTGCCAGCACGTCAAGGGAGGTGATCCTACTGATCTACTCAGCCCTGGTGAGGCAGGCATCTGGAATGCTGTGTCCAGTTCTGGGCTCCTCAAGACAAGAGAGATCCTGGAGAGGGTCCAGAGGAAGGTGACAAAGATGGTTGAGGGACTGGAACATCTCCCTTAGAGGACAGGCTGAGGGAGTTTGGCCTGTTCAGCCTAGAGGAGATGACTGAGAGGGGCCACATCAATGTCTATCATTATCTGAAGGGAGGGTGTCAGAGGAAGTACCAGGCTCTTCTCAGTGGTGCCAAGAAATAGGACAACAGGCAATGGGCAGAAACCGATGCACAGGAAGTTCCACCTGAACATGAGGAAGAACTTCTTTACTGTGCAGTGACTGTGCACTGGAAGATTATCCAGAGGAGCTGTGGAGTCTCCCTCTCTAGAGATATTTAGGAATAATCTGGACGAAGTCCTGTGCCATGTGCTCTGGGATTACCCTGCCTGAGAAGAGAGATTGGACCAGACGATCCACTGTGGGTACTTCCCACCTTACCCATTCTGTAATTCTGTGATTCTGTGATATGACCACATTACAATAGTCCCACAAAATAAAAACCATGTATTATCAGTTTGAGATATAATGCTTGTTTGGAGCTCACGATCTCAGGGATATTTAACAGCTCAAAGCAAACAATGCAGTTGAACATAATTGTGAGATTTTTTTCCTTGTAAGGGAGATAATAGTCAGGTGTCTTCTGCTTTCAGGCCTTCATACTGTTCCATTGATACAACATGTCCATGATGCAAACTGATCAAGCTTTTAGAAAGTCAGACAAGTTTATTGGCAACTGTGTGCCGTAGTGGTAAAAGTATCAATACTTTGTCCTTGTCTTTCATAGTCCTAGGCAAAGAACAATTTGGCTGCACTGGTGAAAATGACTAATTGCAATTGTGATAAAAATGGATTATTATTTTTAATAAAACATATACACATTTATTCTATATTTTGGTGGTTTTTGTTCAAGATGTTTATATAAGCCCTCTCAGCAACTGGTTATCTGGGTTGTTTTTATTTGTTTGTTTTAAATAAAATACAGTTCTTCAATAACTTTACTGAAAAACCAAGGAAGGAGTAGTATATATATCTATTTTCATTTGATTTCAAGACCCTAAATAATACAACAAGTGATAAATGGGACAATATGCATTCATTGTGGGCAGCAGGCTGACATGTAGAATACATTATTATGCCTTGGAGAGATGGTTTCTGCGTGCTAATAATATTTCAATTTCTTTGATGTAAGATAGACTCAGTTTAAGTTGCACTCCAGAACCTGTTCCTCTCTTGAGACCCATTTTAAATTATGAACTGCTTTGCCATCATATTGATGGCAAAAATGAGGACAAGATTCAAGCTCTTATGGCACGTTATTTTTGGACTTCTTCTACTCTGGAGCTATCCTTGTCATAAATACCTGTATGTAACTTCCAAAAATATTTAGTGTTCATTGCTTTTGGAGACCTCCTGTTTCTACTTGAAGCTATGGCATAATTACATATTTTCTGCCTCAGAGTTATAAGGCCATTTTGTTATCCTTAATAAATATTTTAATTTTGATGCATTCTTAGGAAAGCAACAGGCAAGCCCAAATGCACTCGATTCATTGATATGCAAAAAAATGACACTAATTCTAACCCAGTTGAGTCCTACGCTAAGCTGATTAATTATATCTGCTTGTATTAGCACCCATCTTGTGAATGCTGATGTGGGGCACCTTAGCTCAGCCTTTAGTCCAAGCTCCAGGTCAGCTCTGCTGCCCAAATGTAGTTTATGAGTGCTCACATTGTAGGATGACTACAGGACATTTAAATGCTGTCTGTTTCTTGTCTCTTCAACTGAATGCAACCCTCTGTCTCTAGAATTCCTGCTTCCAGCCAATTTAAACCCTCCTGTAGGTAAGCCTTCTTGGCCTCCATTCCAGATTATTTTAGTGTCACAAATTACCACTCCTGAGAAGTTACAATTTGAATTTTCCCATCAAGCAGTAAGCAACCAGTCTAGCTTAGATAAATCATAAATCAGTTGATCTGTTTTCCCTGGGTGTCATATTGCCAATTTTGCCTATGCCTAGAGACAAAATCTGACAACCCATTTAAAGAATAAACCTTGCCAGATTTAAAACATTAAAGTGCTGTTTGCAACATCTAAATTCCAAGAAGGTAGCTCTGTTACACCACCACGCTCAGTCTCATATGACAACAGGAGGTCAGCAAATTAACAGCACTCATGCAGTGCGTATGCCACATCTGAAAGGGTTGAGGAGAGGTTTTCTGATTCCGCAATTTAGGCCTTGACCAGAAAGGGAGAAACAACAAACTGCCTAACACTAGGACACCATTGCAAAAGAAGGAACAAATCCTGAGACTCCTGGAGTTTCAGCTCTGACACAGTTGTTGATATGTTCCAATCCTTTTAAGATAAAGTTTAGATTTCTCTTCTGTGCTTAATTAATAATATTATGACATAAATAAAGTAAGTAAGTTCTAGTACATCAGCAAAATAGTTTGGATTTTTTCCTTAAAAGGTAGTGCTAGCTACCCTGAGATTCATCCCTGACCAAGAGGTATCTTTAGTCTTGACTTTGATTTTCTGTTCCCTTGGCTTTTTATGCTTATTCCCTATTCTTCTGCCTATTCTCTATTCAGGCTGATGCACACTATGTCATTTCTAACTCTGCTATACTCTTCTCTGAGATCATTGACATCCCCTGTGATACTGTTCCTGCCCTCTAGCCCTGCATCTCCTTCCCTGACAGCTCACCGAAACTGCAGGTCTTCAAAATTAAAAGGGATTCTTGGTGAAAGTAGCAGAGGAACTGTCACATTAAGCACAACATTATCATGCTACTTTCAGTACATTATAATACAATACATAGGATCCCAATAGTATTTTAATGTGTATTTCTGGTAAAAGAAAGCTACTTTTGAAAAATGAGTAATTTTTGTTCCGGTGACAAGGATATCTTTCTGAATTTTCAGGAACTTTCTCTTCCATTCCTCAGGGAACAAGTCTAAAATACAAAACAACCAACCAAAAATACAAAACACACAAAAATATTATATTACAGGAATATTTTGTCAGTTTATTTTTGTGAATTGAATTCACATAGTCAGTACAATGTGTAAAGTCCCAGACTTGAGTTTTTCTTCTTTTCCTATCTAGGTGTGTTTGAGTTCCTCAATAAACTGTCAAGAACTCCAAATAGATTGAAAGTTACAACTAAAAGATGCTGAATTCATCAAAACTTTTTTTGAAAATTATGTAAAATAGTCAATTAAATACATATTCCGGTGACTGTGAAAAGACTCCATGAGTTAGCTTTCCACTCCAGATCTCAGGGAAGCTTTTTATATATCAGAGGTAATTGCTGTATAACACATAGAACTTATTGCCAAGAGAGACCAGGTGTTGTAGCTATAGGGGGAAAAAAACCCCAAAAAGGTGTCTCTGATGAAGGCTTACTGGATCATAAGCTAATGATAGTAAATAAAGACCTTACTGACATTTTATACTCCTCCAAATGTCTGGAGTCTCAGATGTTCTGTATAAGTTTATCACTATTCACAGATCAGAAAATCCAAAAGATGATAGCACCATTCAGTTCATGTCTGAAGTGCTAAAGAAGCACACATGAGAAAATGTTATCTCTTTCTCACTTAAGGAGGAGCTGATTCTTGAAGGGTCTGTTGTGTGGCACGCCAAACAAGAATTATATAAAGTATGTTTTAAAAAATCCATAATTATGTTGTATGCAGATGTCAGCACATTTCTACATGTAGCCATTTAACCCATGCTTGCAGATTTGATGACTGACAAATTGGGGTATTTGAACAGTTTTCCTGATTCACTTCATAATCTGATTTTAGTAGGAAAGAACCCAGGGTACTTACTCTTCTCCTCTAATCTTCGTATTTTATTCTGGTATCTGGTGTGAAAGATGGAAGGTAGACTTGTAAACTGTAGGAAGTGGCGATACTTTCCTAGCTGCCTTCTCTTTTAAACTTCCAGTATAATTGGACTTGAATAGTATCTTCTTTAGGTATTGATTTATTGTGCAGCTTCTTCAATGTGTCTTAATTCCTCATTCCTCTATGCTTCAGTATTGTTTTGAAATATGAACGTAGTTAAAGCTGTATTAGTATTCATGGCTATCATATTTTTCACAAGAACTTGATCTTTAGATTGTTAAATGTTATTGGAAATTCACTACTGCTAGCAAAAGGCCTGCAGTATTTTGAAAGATTACATCCTAAATGTACACTAATATGACAAATTCAGTTATAATAACTATCATTCTCATACGACTACATTTTCTATGTTGTGTAGAAAAGCCAAGGATAGACAGAAGAGGCATACAAACAATTCTGTTTTCCTTTGGCAGAGTTTTAAGAAGTATCCAGCATCTTTTCCTGCATGCTAGAAAATGCAAAGGATGGTTCTTGCTTACTTTCTCTGTCTTCAGTGAAGGAAATCCAATCTAGTAAGCCATTTAGGTAAATGCACGTAAGGGATTCACAAGGGCGTATCTCTCTTCTGAAGGAAGACTGTGCATGGTCATATGACTTTTGTGGAAGGACACCCTGTGGCTAATATATCACCACAAAGAGTGCATGCCAGGTAATAACAGGGCCTGTCAGAAAGCAAAATTCCATTAATAAATACAATCTCAGCAGTAGCTCAGTAGGTGTAGCACATAATCCCACACTCCAATTACTGAAGCAGAATAAAAACCCCTGCAAATGCAGGCATCTGCAGGGTACAGGAAATGGAAGCTGAGCAGAACCCATGCACAGAGATGAAGACTGTTCAAGTCCACAAAGGATTGCAACCCAGAGTATACCAGAAATCAAACTAAAGCTTGGTGTTTTTTCCCTGTGAAATCGTGATAATTCAAGCTTCCCCGAAGCTTAAAATTGCACACTTATGATCTCAAAATAAATGCAACATGCTATTTACTATGTTGTCATATTTAAATCTGTTCACACAAATAGTAAATTAGATACTGGAAATGTTTTATTTCAGGGTCTGGATGACCAGTAATGAGGTCTTAGGTAATCTAAAACGATGCACGCATGTAGTGTGCATCAATAGCTTTCTACAGAAATGTAGAAACACGAAAAACAAACAAAAAACCCACATTCACAGAAAGTCTGAGTAGATGCACAGCTCTCTGTGAGCTTGGCTCCTGTCTCTGCCACTGCTGTGACTGGTGTTATTGCCTTGCATTATATAACACCTCTCTGCCTTCCACGCTATGTAGTTTTTGGACTGAGTTCATGATCATGGTATGTGAGTATCACATCGTTTTCACTGTGTGCAACCTGCAAGTGTCATGGAAGGTAGAGCCAGACTACTGAGTGCATATCAACAGCTTCAGATTCTCCTGGCATCTCCTGGCTGCCAGCCTCACCTCCATAGTGTTCCAACTCTGCCCACATATTGAGAGCATAACACAACTGATGACTAAGCTTGCACCAGGTTGAATAATTGAAACAAAGCCTGAGATGACAAAAACTTTCACCCAAGCTTTAAAGGAAGCTAACAAACAGGAAAGCCACATAGGCTCTGTTCTTATAATCAACATCACTGAAGTAATGAAACAAATGCCTATCTCATTAGCAAGTTGCAGTTCCATGATGAATAAGCTTTTCCCGGCCACCCATAGGAGAAGGACTACTGAGAAATGCAATGTAAGGGCAAGTGCAAATGATCAAGCTGCTACGATTTTAACAATAGTAATAATAAATTCCTGTGTTTAGGTATAAGGTGCTTCTCTTTTTTACATAACAAAATTTTTAGTATAAGGAAACTGTTTTTTTAATAATGGATCCTGGCCAAACTCTGCTTGGAAAATTGGAAACTGCTTTAAAAGGCCAAGGATGATGATTGTTCTGTATTCCTAAGCTGTTATTACACAGCTTTTGGATTCCTGTCATATCTTTGAAAGAACAGAGTCAACACCTTACCCCTGAATACCCATTACCTTGAGATAGCATCCTCCCAAAGGGATATGAAAGACCAAGTTTCAAAACATTTTTACAAAAAATATGAACAATTTCTTTCTTCTTAGAATCCCTTTAGTCCTTTGATTATAGAGTAGAACATGTCTGCCAGAGGCATATACCAGGATATCTCATAACAGACAGCCTGATAATCACCCTGGACATCTGTGTTAGTCTTCAGCTCACAGAGAAATGTAGATTTTTAATATCTCCTCAAACAGCCAAACATATGCTATATAGTTGCAGATGGAAGGATCTTTTCTGAGGCTAGCACCTGGGGAGCACTTATCTTGAGATTTGCTCTCCAGAGAGGTCTCAGCTGAAATTTCTATCATCTCGTTACCTTGAACAATTTGGTTCACATTCACCAAACAGACAAGTACCTATTGAGATAACTAACATATATCTTGAAAGGCATCACAGGTGCAAAAGTAGTAGATTCAGGCCCCTAATGAAGCAGAAAGACTAATTATTTTGCATAATCTGGGATGAAGGGACAAGGTTAATGCTACTGTCTTTCAACCTCTGCCTTAAATATCAGACATTTGACTATAGTACAGCACTGAATAACACAAATCATTTAGCACTAAGTCACTTTCTTTACATTTCCAAGCCTGGGGTGACAGGATTAAGTAAATACAATATATTTTCTATGACTTTTTCTCATATAAATGATTACATTATTGTAATTTTTATTCATGCTCTGGGACTATTCTACTTGCTTGCCAGGACTATAAACATATCCCTTTATTTTTTCCTGTGCTGTAGCAAACAGCCCCAGCTCAGACAGCAACTCAATCAGACTGTATTGACCCTATTGAGCCGCTATTGATCCCAGCTGAGTGTTTTTTTCCCACAAAGAAATTTTGCTTAAATAATTTTCCCTATTTTTGCAAACAGCAGACAGGAGGAACTATGAATTAAAGCAGGAGGAACTATGAATTAAAGCATCATATCAAGGATTTCTTGGTTATAATGTAGATATTTTCCTTGTGAGTTATAGCTGGGTGATAAATGTGCTTTAAATAAATGAAATTCACTTTATATCTGAACAATGTGACTCATTATCTTTTCTTTGAAAATCCTTGATTTTCCACCAACTCAAATCACACAAGCTTGAGTAAGTAAAATTTATTAATGAATTTCAACCTAGTAAATATTATCTTGTGAGAAATAAGCTACAGAAGGCTTTCTGACTGCGTTTTACTTTCCAATTCTCTCCCACATCCCACTGGCAGGAACAAGTGTCTGCATGGTGCTTAGTTACCTGCTTAGGTTAAACCATGCCAGTTTTTGGTTTGGTTTTTAAATTTTCATAACTCTAAGATTTCATTGGTTTATATTGCAATGAAATTATATTCAGAATAATCATAATTTGGTAGGCAATAAATTTTAAAAAGAGATCCATAGTTTTAAGTCTGTTGTTTTTTGCAGAAAATCAAATTTTACTTGAAGACACATGAACAGTTTCTTTTAAATTGTCCATGGGTATTAACAAGTCATGGAAAATGTCCTGGCACACCTGTTGCAAAATGCTGTTACACTGAATGAATGGATAGTCTGTGTGAGGTGATTTTGTTTTGTAGGAACCTAGTCATATAGGTTTTTGTTTCCATTGGCTCAGTTTGAAAATATATCTGGATCGTTTCCTCACAGGAAATTAAAGAATCAAAGACTGG
The DNA here is from genome assembly GCA_013399875.1 of Gymnorhina tibicen. Lineage (NCBI taxonomy): Eukaryota > Metazoa > Chordata > Aves > Passeriformes > Artamidae > Gymnorhina > Gymnorhina tibicen. The sequence continues at coordinate 36,226 of VXAZ01004316.1, read as the reverse complement.
GAAGTTCCTGAAAGCAGACCTTAAAGCGACCTTTTAGTTCTCCATCCCATAAAAATAGTCAGCAAAAAACAGTTTGCAAATGTGCTTTGAGCATTCTTGTGTCTTTAGGAACATGCAGTACAGATAAGGAGGTGGAAAAATCACAATCTAGTGTAGCCAATAGCTCAGAAACTCAAAAAAAGCAATTTCTACCAATGGCTCAAGTCACTAGACTGATAAAGATTTTCCTTTGCTGTTGCATTACTTCGTTGGCCAGAGAGAAGCAGTCCTGCTTCTGCTTACTGTCATTCCTGACACATCATTTCCTCCTGCTTATGACAGAAAGGTGGCCACACATCTCCATCCTCACCACTGCTTCATTCAGATCTCACTTATTTGTACAGTGCCTAGGGCAGTAAAGCCCCATTCTCAATCACATGTAGAATAATAAAGTCATATTCTTTCATATTTATCACTGTGTCAAGTACTCCTAGCAACTGAATAGAATTTTAAAATCATTATTTCCTGGTTTTGTTATGGCAGCAGCAAATAGTATCCCTCATGCAATATGAGGTGTCAAGAATTCTGCAAATAACATGCAATGCTGGACTTGATAAAGTTTTTGGAGGATTCCAAATAAGTGGAAGAAAAATACATAAAGCAAAATGATAATGAGGTTATGCAGTGAGAAAATATTGTTATTGGTGACAAATTATGACTTGTTAGGTATAGCGCCCTTTATTAGAAAGAGTGTTCATGGACATTTTAAACTTTTGTGCCCTGTATTTGCAGAAAGCAATTTGGAATGTTGTATTTTGATTATGATAATCGAGTTTCCCACTGAGTTCATTAGTTACAAAGTCAGCTCATCAGAGAACAGAAGAAGTACATAGAAACACACACAGCAGGCATTTCAGTTTGCATTACAACTTTTTTGTGAAGTAATCATGTATGGTATTTCAGAAATAAGCACCCCAAATTTTAGCAATTTTACCACTTTCTTTTAAAGGAAAATTGGAAAAAAGGCAAACACTTGATCAATATCTTTCTCATTTTCATTTGTTTTCTCAAGAGTTTAATAAATTAAATTGAAAAGGTAAGGCTGAATTGGATTTTACAAATCAGATACTCGGTGAGGTTCATTTGCATATACATTTTTCCTTAAAAAAACAACACATTGATTTAATACTTAGTTTAAATTTTTAATTATTCCCTATGGAACTGAAAGAGATGGTTGTGTCTGTTGCAGAAGAGCTTCCATATGAGTTAATAATGTACTACTCTTCCAACCATTTATTTACCTGTGTCTGTTTGACATAACCACCATCTCCCAGTTTTGTAAACAAATTAATTTGTCTGACTATTTTCTCTGATTATGCATTTTCATTTCACGCAAAAAAAGAAATTTATCATTATTAATTTTAATGAATGGGATTTATATTTAATTTAGAATAATGTAAAGATTTATTTGATTTTTTTTAAAAAGTCTCTAAAAAGAGTTTTTAAAGCAGATTTTAGTAGCAAATCAGTGGATTCCTAATGCAAACTAGTTGGAAGACACTGTATTATACTTCTGGAAATACTGCATAAGCAATTAGTAATTATTCTTAAATTATTTACAAGATAAACTATTAATGGGCTTGCATTATTCTGAGCAGTCTAGTCTGGAAATTTCTGGTGTGTTTTTTTGATAACACACTAGAGCAATCAAATGTTCGAATGGAACTGACCCACACAGAGTATTTTATTTTATTTTTTTAAAATAGAATCCTTGTCAGTTGGAAAGTTCTCAATGCACCCGTATTTTATCAGGTGCTGAACACAGCTGACAAATTCCTTTCCAAGTTACTAACTTCACAAAACAGTGCTCTAAGTGGAGCACTGCCCTCATCACACTTGAAAAACACAAGTTCAATGAAATTGTTTTAACTTTATTAAATTATTCCAGATGGTTAAACTGAGATTGTCCTGTTTTATCCTTGAAATCTCCTGGTACCTATGGTAACAGTTATGCTACACAGCCATTAATTTATCAGAAAATGTTGTAATACAATCATTGCCAACATTTGTGACTGTTGTAAAAAATATAATTCATTATTTCTATATTACAGTATAAGTGGGAAGAAGCTTTCCAGTACGGAAACAAAAAAAATTCTTGCTTAAGAAAGCTGATGCTTTGCAAGATGGATTAGCACAGCAGAACAATGAAAAAATTCATTTTTTCATTTAGAAACTGGAATAATGGGTGGAACATATAGCCTTAGAAATATTTTATCCCTGATGAATATAAGAATTCATTCTCTTAATCAGAATTATTGATTTTATCTTTTTTTTTCCCCATCTATTGTAAGTTAGTTGTGGGAGGGACATGTAAATACAAGCCAAACATCAAAACTCATAAACAAGTAAATGACAATATTATTTTTATTGAAACATTCAATGGCTTCTGTATTTTGGTTTTCCTTAAATTTTAATGTAAAATCCTATATTTACAAATGATTTTGAGATCCCCATAAAAAAATACTCCATCAGGATATTATTTACAGAGCCATAGAAGTGCTATCCCACGGATGGTTTCTTGTCAACAGACTGAACTCTACCAAGTAATTTTAGAATATATCACAGCACCAGCTTTTAAGTAGAAATCTTCATTGGAGTCAACTTCTGATATAAAAATGATTACATTATTTGGATTTTGTCACTAAGGCAAAATAAATTTTTTCTACTACTTTAAAGAACAGATCCGGATCTTGATGTAATTACTAAATGGAGATTAGAGCGACTACAAAGATTAAGAGGGCTACTGGAAATGTTTCTTCAAATGGTGCAATTCCAATTACTTCAACAAACTTGTGCTAATCTGCTACAGCTGACTGTTACTTGCACAGGACAAGTGTCAATGAGTGCAAGTTGTACTGTGCAGTTTCATAGTGATAAAAGAAGTATTTTTTTTACAGTGAGAACAATCAAACACTGGAAGAACTTTCCCAAGGATGTGGTGAAGTCACCATGTGGTGAACCCCTGTTCAAGAGGTGACTGAACAGGGTGTTGGATACTCTCATCTAGACTTTTTCCCTTGAGATGTCAGACCAGATGATCATTCAAGGGCTATTTTACGATTCTATGATCTAGTACAAAAGTAATTGTGCCACATACCTACTGCATGTAATTCTGGAAGATAAAATTTTTCTTACACTTATTATTAGCATGGTAAAATACAGATCTACAGATCTAGTGTCCATATGTTTTCAAAATGGGAAGAAAATATTGTATGACAGTTACCTTAATGAATTTAGATTTGGCCTTCTATGTTTGTGGGTTTGGTTCTATCCTGTAGTCATTTTTCAAGATCAGAAAATCCCTAAAACCAGTGGAAGATTGTCTAAATAATGGGCAGTCCTAGTGCAGTTCAGTCTGTCACATCTCCTACTTTCTTCTCTGTTTCTATATTTAACATAAATGGTATTGCTGTGACCAGTGCCATTAGGTCAAGGTATTGGCAATGTCAATCAATTAAGTAGTTTATTTAAATTCCAGACTCTGTGTTGCTAAACAGAGTACTCTAGTTTTATTAGTACTCCAAAGAAACTCAGTATTGGGGAAATGTATGTTCACTTACACTACAACTAAAATATTCAAACATACTCACACAGAGGTGATGCAACATGGCTAAGGATGTTAGGTATTGCAAACAAACAAATCCATGGTCAATTTTGCACTATGCAATGAATTTCTTAAAATTTCTCAGCTGTATAAAAACATTAATATTTTTTCAAAATTCACTCTCTGCTCTGCATTTACTTGTCACACTTAATCCATCAGGAAAAAAAGCTATTTCACTTTGTCCATTGCCTTTTTTTGCTTGTAATTTATCACTGAATCTCTTTACAGTGGAGAAGCATAGAGTTTCACCTTAAATTTTCCTGTGATGACATTAAAAATAAATAATTCTTATAGAAATTTGATATATCATTAAGAAACACTTTGGGCCTTTTTATGTTCATAATTCCTTGCCAAGCCATTAAGACTGCTGAAGTCCAAAGAATTCCAGACCTGTCAAAATGTCAGAAGTAGAGCGCCACTTGGTCATTGATAATTCTGTTTTGAAGGCTTTTCAGTGGGAGAAAGGTTGGAAGATGAAGTCTGTTTTTTTTCATACAGAGTAAGAAGGGAGTTGGGATACTCTGTGTTTTTATATAAATCCATATATCTGTATATGTATTTATCTACATCTAGATGGATACATACAGAGTGAGAAAAAAAACCTGTGAAGTTTCTGAATTTTTCAACTAGGAAAAATGGCCCTGAATCTCAGTGTCATTGATACTTCTTTAACTTCATCTTTGTCCAGTCTTAAGAGTGAGAATATTAACTATTACTCTCATACAGTCTGAAAAAGCATTCGTTGAAATGCAAAGGGTAAAGGAAGAGTCCAGTTTTTCCTAAGGATAAAATAGAAAATGCATTTGTCTGTGCTATCATTTACCTATCATGCAATCAAATACTTTTCCCGTGATTACTTATGAGGTACTCCTGCCACAAGTGAAATATGAAATGTAAAATCCACATACAGAATGGATTTCTAAAGACACTTAATAAAGATGACTGTATGGTGATGGAACAATGCTATTTGCCCTATCACATTGCAAACGTAAGTCATTTTCACTTTCAGATGACAAACACTACCCTGATGCCATCTGAGAAACATATTTTCTCTACAGCAGCATCTGGTTCATTGGCAGACTCTTCAGGCAGTTGCATTGACATCTTCTGCACTGCCTGTACACCTCTCATATCATTATGTTCATCATTTGTCTGGGTTACCGTGCCCTTCTGTTAAAGTCTTCATTCGTTCAATATATTAATTTATTAATTACCTAATTGTTGTACACAGGATGCCATCTTTATAATCACTCATGGTAAAAGTCAGTGATTACACATTTCTGCAGGGTGTCCAGTTTGATTCTTGTGAGAATTGGCATAAGATGAGAAGTCTCAATAAATGCTTTAAGAGGGGCGAATTTTAAAAGAAGTTAAAACACCACTTTTTGTGGTATATGCACTTTTTTTTATAATAGTCTTAATAATTCCATTACTAACAAACACCAATGCTTTTTCATCTTTAAAAGATAACTCAAATGTAAGTACCACAGTGAATTCCTGTAGTACTGACAGCAACCAAGAAATGAAAACAGATAAAACAAACCAAAAAAACTAGAAGGTATCAGAAATAAGTAAGACTATCATAAAGAAAACTTATATATTTAAATCAAATATCCACCATACTTTGTGTCCTGTCTCTAGAAGTAGCAAAAAAGTAGATGCCTGGACTATAAGAACGATGCAAGCACATGTATTTCCCCTGGGCACATCCTAAGTTGCTCAGGAATTTCTGAAATTTAACAATATTTCTAAGTAGTCAACAATTCTCAACAAATTTTTCCTTCACAGATAATTTGAACTCTCTTTTGTACTTGAACATCAATGTTATGCAAATATGATCTGATTCACAACATTTATAGCAGCTACAGGAAAGACCATGTAACACATTTTCTGATGTGATTCTATAGTTAAGATATATAAAGAGGAAAAAAAAAAGGTGATAAAATAATAGCTCCTCAAATGTATGGGCATTTGGGAAGTTAGAGATGAAATGAAAATAACATGCAATCTAAGTGTAGCAATCTGTTGATACAGTAATCCACTACAAAGATCATCATAATCTAAGTCCAAAACCCACTGTTACCACAAATATTTGCATACTTGAAATTTATTCCTATCTAAATAAGAATGAGTTAAAGTTGAGCAAAACCATACTTTGGAATACATGATTAATCACAGAATCATAGACTATTCTGAGTTGGAAGGCACAAGGGTCACCAAAATCCATCTTCTGGCCCTGCACAGAACCATCCCCAAGAGTCACACCATGTGCCCAAAAGCATTGTCCAAACACTTCTTGAACTCTGTCAGGCTTGGTGCTGTGACAGCTTCCTTGGGGAGCCTGTTCCAGTGCCCAAACACCCTCTGGGTAAAGAACCATTTTCCTAATATCTAAGCTAAACCTCTCCTAATACAGTTTCTTGCCATTCCCTTGTGTCCTACCACAGGTCACCAGATTGAAGGGGTCAGTGCCTGCCCCTCTGCTTCCCCCTACAAGGAAGCTGCAGACCCCAATGAGGTTTTCCCTCAGTCTCCTCTTCTTCAGACTGAAAAAACCAAGTGACCTCAGTCATTCTTGATGCAGCTTTCCCTCAAGGCCCTTCACCACCTTCACAGACCCCCACCTTGGGCCCTCTAACAGCTTTATATCCGTCTTATACTGTGGTGCCCAAAACTGCACACAGGACTCAAGGTGAGGCAGCACCAATGCAGAGTAGAGGGGAAAATGTGAAATATGGAAATATTTAGATTTAAGAAATAACGGAAAGCAGCCTAAACTGGAAGCTACCTATCTTCCTCAGGGTTTTGTCTCGGTTTGAGACACATTTGGAGGAAAACATCTGAAATGAACGTCCCTCTGTTAGAAAGCAAATTTCAGCAGCCCCTCCCCCACCAGGTTCAGAAAGAAATTCCTTGGAGGAAAGTGAAAAAAACCCTATTTATTTAACAAGCAGGGTGCTCTCAGGCACCAAAAAGAATGAACAATATTAAATAATAAAATGTCTCGCTGTAGAGACCTGTGAAGATTCAGAGTCCTTTGTAGATGTGGCTCTGCCCTCTCTGGAGCTGGGGTTCGGCGCGGGCCCCTCCGGGCCGCAGTGTAAGGCTCCCGGTGATGGTGATCTGGACCGGAGCAGAACAGTCCCAAGAAAAGTTCTTGCCTCAGCTAGCAGGCTAGCTAAAAAGCAAAGAGTTTTAACTCTCCCGAGAAAAGGAGCTGAAAGCAGGGAAAAAGCAGGAAGGTACTTTCCTCGGCTCTGTAGCAGCAGGAATGCAGGGGAGTGTGTGTCCTTGAGCACAAAGCACTCTGAAAAATTCGCCTGACTTCTCTCCCCCCTCTCCTGAGAAACAGCTGAAAGATGCAGGAAAGCACAGGATTCATGTCTGGCATAGGGCAGACCATAGGGAATACAGTATCATACAGTCACCCCAGGACAGGTTTTTTTGGGGTTTTTTTGGTAAAACACCTTAGTGTGTTTGATGTAACACTTGCACAATCTACTCTTGAAAACAAACAGGTTCCTCTTTACTTTTTATTTAGTAAATAATAAAAATAACATTTTAAAATACTTTTGATTATCAGTTTGTGCCTGGTCTGTATATTTGTTTTGAAATGCGTAATTCTGCCTTGAGAGACACCTCTCTTTTGCCTGTAAATACATACATTTTGGGAGCAGACATCAAGGATTTATGACTTGATATTTGTAATAAGTAGCACTATATAACAGTATAATAAATGAATTTTCAAAAGTAGAGGTTGGTGCATATGTGCAAAAAGAAATGGATCATTACACATTTCTGAAATATGCTGATTATATTACTGTGAATTGAATTAATTGGGCAAGATAAATAAGTGAATTTAGCAAAGTTTGTTCACAGTAAAATAATTTCTTTTGTTCTCCTCTCCTCTACTGTTGTCACTGTCCAATTGGGTTTTTTCCACAAACTTCCCTTATCAACCAACTGTTCCTTTATCACTTCTCCTGTTTTTCTCATAATTTCCATTTTTAATGTTTCTTCAAAATTTATTCCAACCCGAAACTAAACCTGAAGTACATCACTTAAACTGTAAATTATTATGTCTACATGTTATAAACAGTAAACATTATTCACCGCTGATACCCTCAAATATGTTTTTTCTACTATTTCTGAACATATTCATCTTCCTTTTCATAAATTTAGAAAGCAGCACATTAACTTGTAATTCCTAGGGATGCAAAATTCCCATAAAAGATAATAAATGTTATGAACAACTAACAACTTCAAGTTTGGGCCCACAATGTGTATATAAGGACAATTTAATGTAATTTACTATCACTTTTCCTCATTATTTTCACAAATTATCTGTCATTGATTACCGACTAGAAATAATATATCAAACGCTTCCTTTATTTGCTCTCTGTTCCTTGTCCTGTGGCTAATATTGAGAACATTACACTTAGACTGATCTTTGGGTGGTAGTAGCAGTAGCACTGCACTGCTGAATTGATGTATTTTAGAAGCAATTACAGGAATGTTAGCAAGAGCAGCTTGTTCAGAAAAATGGTACAATAGACACACAGTCTGCAGCTGAGTTTCAGGAAGAAGATTATATAGAAGGAGACCAATAATGCATAATGTTAAAAGAAAATAAATTGGAAAAATTCCATTTAAAGGTAAATTTTTTAAAACTTTTTTATCCTTCCTTTACTTGCTTTCTTCTGAGCTACTTTATACCAGCTGCAAAGATTCAAACATAAAATTCTTCACTTGTTCAAACCTTATCTTTATGATGTATTTTTATTCCAACTACTACCATGACTACTATCTGTCCTTATCACAGAATCATAGAACAGTTTGGGTTGGAAGGGACATTAAAGATCATACAGTTCCAAGGCCTCCACCATGGGCAGGGATACCGCTATTAGATGAGTTTACTCAGGGCTCCATCCAACCTGGACTTAAACAGTTCCAGGGATGGAGCAGCTACAAGCTCTCTGGGCAGCCTGTGTCAGTGTCAGCAACAACAACAACAGCCAACAACAGCAGCAACAGCCGCAGGAACAGCAGCAGCAACAATAGAACAGTAACAAATAAGTTGTAGCTCAAAATTGTTTTACTACAACGTCTGGAACCAAATTAATTATGAAGCTAGTTGCTCTCTCAAGTCTAGTGTTCTTTCAGCTGGGAAAAATGCAAACCTTTAATGATCTTCCTACTGTGAACGCTGTCTTACAAAGTGATGTTCTGTCATTTGTTTGTGCTAATGTTATGGAAGGAGAAGAGAGTTTAAACTCTCCTCACTAGCAATTGCAGGAATTTGTAGGTCGGACTTGATGATCTCAAGGGTCTTTTCTAACCTAGTTGATTCTGTATTTCTGTGATTCTTAATTAAGAAATGGCAACAACAGAGAGATTAAGCAAAAACATGAAGGAAAAGGATATTGAAAGGATGAAATAGAATTATTAAATCCCATTAAATCAAGATGTGCATTATATATTTTTACCAACAGCAGTAACAACTGACAAACTTTTACAGTGGAGTAACTTTGTCCAATCATCACTAAATAGGTCCATTACTTTCAGTATTCTTTTAAATGCATATCCTTTGAAAAGGGGTATGGTTTACAACCCTTCTGTCCCCCTCTTCCCTCTGAAGGAAAAACTACAATTATATGAAGTGTACCCACTATTCTCTTTTTCATGCAGGGAGAAAATCTTCTGCTGAGCAATGATTTATTAAGTGTAGGCTTTCCAAAACCACAATGACATTTTACTTCGAGTATGATTTATGGGCACCAAAACTTTTGGAAAGCTTTCTAAGCTTCATAGTTTGTACATTTTTATAACATCTACATAATGCCCCCACTATTTAAAATTAGTATTCCAGTAGGTTATTACAGAAAACTTAGAGTAAACCCCTTTCACTTTAAAATTCTTAAAATTAATTTTTTTTCCTAATATTGTAAACGATTTGATACTTATATTTGCTGAAAACTCAAAGTGTTAAAGGAAGCATTTTCTGGACCGTATTGGAGGAATAGATTAAAACTGGAGACAGATAAGCCTGAGGCAGTTAGTATGTTCTTTGGCTCAGCAAAGGGACACAAAGGGAAAGCTTCCTCCTACAAGGTGTCCCTGGCCTTATGTTAAAAAGCAGGATTCAAGGAAAAGATCTGCTAGTAGTAAATGAGGCATGAGTCAAGGATCACTTCAGACAACTTGAGCATGTAAATCTATGGGATGGACACCTTATATCCAAGGGTGATGAGAGCTTGGCCAGTGTCATGGAAAGGCAACTCTAGCATTTTGAAAAGTTATTTTTATCAGGGGAATCTCCAGTTAATGGAAGAATGTAAATGTTCCACTTATCTACTAAAAATCTTGGAGACAATTTAGAGAACTACAGGCTGGACAGCCTCACCACAGTCCCTGAGAAAATTAAAGAATGAATCCTTTTGAAATTTCTGGGTACTTGGAAAAGAAAAATCTGATTAGGAATAGCCTTCATTAATTTATCAAGAACAAATCATTCCTGACAAACTCAATTGCTTTCTATGGTATGCCTGGATTTCTAGATAAGAGGAGGGCACTGGATGCCATTTTTTCAGTCTTTGAGATGTCTGTTGCCATTCTGTCACAACAGTATTTTTGTGTCCAGGTAGGGATGTTGTTTGGATGCATGGACAACCAGATAGGAAAAGGAAGAAGGAAAAAAAAAGAAAATTATTTGAGCTATTGGACCCAGGGTAATGGTAAATGGGTGATACTCCACCTAGATGCTAGTAACAAGGGCAGTGCCACAGAGGTCTGTCCTGGGACTGATCCCATTTAATGTCTTTACAAAAGACTGAGAGGAGTGTCAGTGTGCCCTTATCAAGTTTGCAGATGGCACCAAACTGGTAGGTGGACTAGTCACTGTGCTCGAGGACAGGAGTATCAAGAAGGATCTAGACAGGCTGGACGAGGGGATCAACTGGAGCCACAGGTTGTCCTCAATGGGACATCCTGTGCCTGACAAGAAAAAATCCCTGACAGCATTGCAGGGTAGGGTCTGATGGCCTGCAAAGCAGCTCTGCTCAAAAGGCCCTGGGAGTCTTGCCAGACAGCAAGCTGATCATCACCCAGCAGTGTGCACTGGCAGCAAAGAGAGCCAAGAGCCTCCTGTGCTGTGTTAACAGAAGTGCAGCCAGTCCAACAAGGGAAATTATTGTTTTTCTTTAGTCAGCTCTCATTAGACTAGATCTAGAATACTATGTCTAATTTTTGGTTGCAAACAGAAAGAAATCAATAATCTAGGGAGGGTATAGTAGAAAGCCACTATACTGGCCAGGGCACTTTCCTTGTGAGGAGAGACTGACTCAGTGTGGAGAAGGGACGACTATGGGGAAACCCCTCAGAAGCCATTAAACATCTATGGGGACCTCATCAAGATAAGAAAGTATCTTTGCAGTGGTTCCTAATGGGACAGAGACTATAGGCATAAGTTAAAAGAAGAAAGGTTCAGACTGTATATAAAAACTTCTAAGATCACAGGTAAGTAATGAGCACAGTCATTAATTAGTACAGCTTGTCTAGAGAGTTTCCAGCCCTGAGCATCCTTGTTTGACTTTATGGCTGACCCTGCTTTGAGCTAGAGGTGGGACTAATAGCCTCTCATGGTGTATGTCATTCCAAATTATTGTACAATTCTCTGTATTTCCATACATAAGATTACAGAAATACTGTAATACTCATTTTACTGTCAGGAATGAAAGCTGACCTTCACTTCTAGTACTACATGAAAGTACTCTCACAGCAGTTAAGTACGAAGCCTTAACTGCCCTGAACAGCCTCACACAGAACTCCCTTGTGTAAACCCAGACCATGGCCTTCAGTCCCAGCCTGAGTTATTTTGTAGGTGAAATGTACAGTTTGCTTATATATTGCCTTTTAACATGATTTCCATGGGCTACATGATTTCCATGGGCTAATTTCAAATACTTTACCGGTGATTTCTACCTTCTTCAGTGGGTATGACAAACTCTCACTTCAAATTCAGAGCAGCTTCATAAGTAGTGCAGAACCGAGATAAGGTTTAGCTAATTCAAATAGCTTGTGTTATATGAATAGCTACCTTCACTTTTCTTCTCCTAATTACCTCTGTTACCTTGCAATCAGGTATAAAAAATAAAGGAAGAATTAATGAGATTGCTCTTTTGCACATTTAAAAATCTTCCATCAAATATGCATTATATTTTTCTAGTGACCTAGTAAGAAATTCAGTGTTTAAGCTCTACTATCTTTCTTTATCATACCCAGCTGCTAATGCTTTGATTGAAAAATTCTTGATGAATTTGAAGCATATTTTGCTTTGAATATAGAATTGTTTATATTTCAATTAGAAGACAACCAAAGGACAATAACTGAAATAAATAACTCAAAATTCTATGACAGTAAGGAAACCAGTATACAGTACTCCCATGGGGATCCAAATAATGAGCAGAATGTAAGAAAAAAATACAGTGTGCATAGGTTTGCTTGTACTGTGCCTGTGACAGCATGGTTCTGCTCTACATCTGTCACACTTGGACGTGTCAAAGATAGTAATTTGCAACTGGCTTTGAGCACACCATCTTCAAATAATTAAACTCTCAGTGAAATATATTTGAAGTTTTTAAGTAGGGTGCAATAGTCTAGGTAAGGATAGTAAATTTAGTATTCATTCACCCATTTACATAGATTTTTTTTAAAACAATGACTTTTTTTGTTGAGCTCTTCATGAGGTTTGGAATGGCACTGAAGAGGACCACACATTTTCAGGAAAATGGGTCTTTCATTTACTAGTGTGAGAAAGGAGTCACTGAATGCTCTGATAATTACCCTGATATATATGCGAAGAAAAACAAAGGATGACATTTGCATTTATTGTCTTGATCTCTCTTCACTGTAATTTTGTTCTCTTCAAGAAAAAAATTTCTAAAGCAAAGGAGAAGAAAACCCTAGCAATTTTTATGCTTCTATTCCAATATCCATAGTGTTAAATAATCTGAAATCCTTTTGAGTCTGACCAACACTGTCCTCAGCATCCAGAGATTGTCTCTGGAGATTTGACTGAGAAGAAAAAGTGTCAAGTTTCTTCAGAAATTTGGAGAAATGTTTCTGTCTCTCAACAAGTGATGTTACCACTCAGAAAAACCTCAAATAGGAACGTTCTCAAAGTCTCAGTAAAGATGTAGGGATAGGCTGCTGACCCTTTTGGAAGCAGAGTAAAGAGGACTTTGACTAGAGAAAAACATTTTTCTGAAAATTCATATAAAGTCACACTGGACTCTCCTTGGGTACTTCTACTTGGGTATGACCACAGAATAAGACTCAAAAAAAATGTTATTCTCTGTTAATGGCACATCAGTTGATAGGAGAAAATTATAAAGTTATATAGAAAATACTTCACAATTGTATTATGTGCATTTAAAATGAGCTGTTTAAGATTATTGGTATGGTAGTTCTCATTTGAGAATAAAGACCACCAAATGCAGTGCATGCGAAGTACAAAACAGTGACTTCTAGCTGAAAAAAGCTAGGTAAATTTCCTACTGTGCTTAAAGCCAGCAAGGCACTCTTTTTACCTGGCTTTTTAGTGTTTCTGCTTGGGGAAGATTGGCATTCTGTTCAAGTACGGTCAACATCATCACTTCTTGATCACAAGTGCAGGCATTATTTCAGTCTGATCAACATGTGGCCTGTAACAATCTGACTTCTATTGTACTTGTTTCCAAGTTAGCATCACAGAGGTTTTCTGTTAAAATCAGTGATTAGTATTTGGGTTTTTTCCTTTCCTTTATCTACTTTGCATGCAAATCTTCTTTACATACGTGGTACCTTAAAGAAGAAGGGATGATCCTGACCTGTAAGTATACTTTTACTGATTTTTTGTCTGCTTATACCTTTTTTCTCAATAAAATGAAATGTCAAGTTCCTACCAAAAAAAATTTTATATTATCTGTTTTCATTTTTTTATTTTGCTCTGTTTAAATTTCCAAAAATCTACTAATTGCTATACCTCACCCTATGTGACTAACTAGGCAAGGCTTGAGAGTAAACTACTCGGTAGGAAAAGAAGAGACATTCTTGTCTAATAGATGTTGCAGTGATAACCTCCTTCTACTCTTTCAAAGTGTTGGCACTTTAAAGGATATTTTTAGACAAGACAGCTAGTTTGTTTGAAGTAGGTTAAGTTCTTGTATGTTGTTTTCATTTGCATTGCGCACTTGATTGCTACAAAGGAAATATTTTGCAACAAGGATAATTCAATACTTCTCGAAATAAAGGAGAGTGTCACTAAATGAGACTGTGGGGGCCAGTGGGCCCATAACACAAGGGACAAAGGGAGTCCATTGGTGAGACCATCCCTAGGGATAGAAATTCTCCCACATTAGGGTGAATTAACCTTTCCCAGGATGCTGTGCCATTATGGAAATGTACCCCAGTTCTGCTTCAACGGTTGGCCAGTTGACCTCCCCGCCCCCTCACACCTTATCTGTTCCTTCCCTAGAAAATTCTCCCTCCCCCGCTCTCCCATGGGCCCTTGTTCCTCACCACTCCCTCAGATTTTCCCATTGGTTCCCGTGCCCCAGCCCCGCCTGTGCATCGCCCCGTGCCCTCAGACCATTAGGCCCTGATGCTTTCCCTGCCCCATATATAACCTTGGGCCCTCCATTCCTCAATGTCTTTTGTCCCTGGTCCCGCTCATGCGCAGGGCTGAAATAAACCTCTGCCGTGGAAATTCCCCACAAGGACCCTTCCTGCCTCTTTGCCGTGGATCTGTTGAAGAAGCTATCCTGTGTGTGTGTGTGTGTGTGCAGTGGCTGCCGAGCAACTTTCTGTTAAGAGTCAGTTTCGGAAGGTCATAGCACCCCACCAGAACACCCCCCGGAACCGACAGCCACTGCTTAGCTCAAAAGATTTTAAATCAGGAACTATAGGAGAGTTCTGAAGAAATGCAGTAGATATAGATTCTCAGAGGTGCTTACCTCTTTTTTTTGTGCATTTGAAAATGACTTTTACACTTTTCTTTAAAGTTTGGTGTTTCTGAGATAAATAAAAAGTAGTAAATATCAATTTTAACATCCATGTAGAAATGTGGATTTTAGCCTCATTCTTTTTTTCAGGTTTCAGTTGCTGAAACCTGAAAAACCCCTTAAAAAGAAGGATAAGATAGGTCATGCCTTTGTAAATTAGTTTTTTGTCAGTGCCATTATTCTTAATCAGAGTTACAACTTAACCTGCATAAAGCTATCCTCAGGGAGTATGGGCCAGGAAAGGATTTTGTTGCATTGAGCCACAGTGGTAAAGTAATCTTTACCAAATTTTCCAAATTACTAAGCTGAGTAATCCACAGCACTTACTTCTGCTTTTAGCATCTTAGCATTTCAAAAGTTCACTTTGGGTTTCTAATTTCCACTATCCATTTTCTGCTCTTAAGATTTTTTTCATGTTTTGTATTGGATTTAATAAAGTTGGATTTTCATTTTCTTGAAAATAAATTTTTCTTTGAAAATTCATTTCAACATGACAAGAATACTAGATATTTTGATATTATAGTATTACTGTAATAATAAACCAAGTAATATGGAATATAGTTGGGTTTTTTTCATCTTTCTGTCTGCCTTACTGTTCCCTCTCCAGAGTTTCTCAGCACTTCAGAGATATTCACCCATTCATTTAATATATTTTTACTAGTATGTAATTCTTAAAAAAATAAAAGGTGCTTTTATAAAAGTCCTTTTTCAAAGTTTCTGAATCAATATAATTTTGTCCATAGTTTCAATACAATTTCTTTTGCTAACATTAATCTTTGAAGAAAGGTCCTGCCCATTGGTACGTTCTGAAGTTAGGTGCACTGTGATGACACTGAGTGACTGTACTTTCAGTGGGTGTTTGATCAAACAGAACCCTTTGCCTTTGCCTTGGCCATCTGATGAATTCCATATAATGCAGTAAAAAGAAAAAAAAATAGTGGAAATCAAAGTTTTTAAAAATTAGAAGTAAGAGTTTGCAATACCTTTTATAGACAGGTTATAGACAGATGGTTAAAGTAGTTGTATAAATTACAACCCTACATAAGCCTGAGCTATGTTTTACTGACATTCTGAAGACGTGCCAGTAAAATAATCTAATAAAATTTATTTCCTCAAATTGATTAGACAGAGGAGAAATATAACCCTAATTTTTAAGAAAGGAAAAAAGAAGATACAGGGAACTACAGGCCAGTCAGCCTTGGTTCTATGCCCAGCAAGATCATGGAGCAGATCCTCCTGGACCCTCCATGAGAAAGTACATAGAAAATTAAGAGGTGATTGGTGACAACCATCATGGCTTCAACAAGAGAAAATCACGCCTGACAAATTTGGTGACCTTCTATGATGGGTAGATCCTTATAGTGATGATAGATAAGGGAAGAGCAATCTACCTGGCCTTGTGCAAAGCCTTTGACACTTTTCCATGTGACATTCTTGCCTCTAAGCTGGACACACATGGGTCTGACAAATGGACCACTTGGTGGTAAAAGGAGTTGGCTGGATGGTGTCACTCAGTGGCTTAGTGTCCAAGTGAAGACCAGTGATGAGTGGTATTCCTTAGGACCTGGTGCTGTTTAAAATCTTTGTCGGTAACATGGCCAGTGGGATTGACTGCACCCCCAGCAAAAACAGTGTGGCCAGCAGGTCAGCAGAGGTGATTCTTCTCCTCTACTCTGCTCTTGTGAGACTCCCCCTGGAATTCTGTGTCCAGCTCTGGGGACCCCTAACATAAGAAGGAATTGGACATGTTGGAGCGAGTCCTGAGGAGGGGAATGACAATGATCAAAGGGCTAGAAGATCTCTCCTATGAAAATATGCTGAAAGAGTTGGGATTGTTTAATCTGAAGAAGAGATGGCTTCAGGAAGACCTTATAACAGCTTTCCAGTACGTAAAAGGGGCCTACAAGAGAGCTGGAGAGGGTCTTTTACAAGGACAAGTAACAGTAGGACAAGGTGTAATGACTTTAAACTGAGGGTAGGTTTAGGTTAGCTATGAAAAAAAATTCTTTACTGTGAGGGTGGGGCACTGGAAAAGGTTGCCCAGAGAAGTTGTGGATGTCCCACCCCTGAACGGGTCAAGGCCAGGTTGGATGGGCCTTTGATCAGTCTGATCTAGTGGAAGGCCAAGAGCACAGGGGCTGGAATAAGATGATCTTTAATGTCCCTTCAACCCCAAACATTTGATGATGCTACCTATGATTATCTATCCTCTTTTTCTTTATAGCATTTGGTTCAATAACTGGTGTTTAAATGAGTATGGAGTCTGAATGCCTTTCTTACTGAGGTCATGATGAATACTAACACTGGTTACATTGCCATAGTTTTAAGCATGATCTCTGGATTTGGTCAGCTGCATTCTCGATTGGTCTACAGCAATGTACATCCATTGTAATGTGGTAGTAAGATGCAAGTTTATGAACAAAAAAAGTTAACGCATAAGATACTGTTTGATGGCTCCACACCAAATATGTATTTTTGGCTGTTGTCATATCTTTTCCAATTACATGTCGAAAGAACGTACTTCGTATTAAATTCTTCATATTCTTTCATCATTGTACTGCAGTTAAATGACTTAATTTGACCAAATATATGATGGTTATTTATAGATTTGAGTGGCTATTAAGGATTCATTTATAAGTTGTGAATAATAACAGCCTTGTGAGAATTAGCTTACAATATTGCCTATGAATATCTATACATTATTGCAATATTCATCCTTCACAAGGCTTGAGAAGGGGAATGGTACAAATAAAGCACACAGTAAGTGCTAAATTCATAAACGGTTATTTTTGCAATTTCTATGTAAATAGACTGCTCTCTGTGGAGAAAATGTATGTTACAAGAATGGACGAGGGAATGCAAATGATCTGTTCATGACTATGATGCTGGGGTCAAAGGCTTTCTAAAGTAATTACCTTCACAGTTTCAGGGCAACAGTCAGCTCTTGGCTATGTTAATGGAAATATTCCCACAGGCTGGAAATTTGGGTGATGGGATCTGCTCAAAATTGAGGTGGATTTTACATTGATAAGTCTGTATTTCAGTAAATTTCACAGATTCAATTTGGATTTTTATTTCTTGCCACTTTTTTTGAAGAATAGGGTGGATGATGCATAACCAAGTTCAAATTTGTGTATGATTAAGAGGGCCTGAATTTATTTGTGTATGTGTGAATAAGGGGAGTGTAACTCTACAAGCAAGAAGCTGTCCTTGGAAGGGCAGTTACTTCTTTTTATATTAGCCATCTCTAGATTTTATGATCACCAGAAACTCTTGTCTTAAATTAAAATTATTAAAAGTGGTTAATGTAAATTATACTATTGCATTTAGGAACTAAACATTGCTTATTTTTTTCCACATCTGTCAACGTTCAACATTAAACCTTTAAGGATCCTGATATTTATTACAAATACTATAAATTTCTTGTGCTAAATCTCTTGGAATCACAGGTTCTCAGATTTTGACTATGACATTGTAGCTTGAATTAGCTCCATATTTTCCAAAGTAGAATTGCAACTCTATGCTATTTGTGTTTAAATAATCCATTGGTAGTTTCTTTGGTTTTTTAAAATCCTATTGCTCCTTGGAAGTCTCAATTTTTCCAAAGGGCAACTCTATCTTAATTTTTCTCTTCACAAAACCTGGTCTACATGACTTCAATCAGTCCTTCCTGGACTTCCTCCACTTAGCTGTCTTCTGAAAATATCTGCCGTTAAAGTGATGCACTAAGCTGTATTAATGCTGTGGGATAATCTATTTAAGAATATTTTATAAATGTGGCCGTATAACAGTACCATATTAGACTACGATGATAGATAAAGCTGAGTTTATGGATAAGATACCAAATTCCAGTATATCTAAATCTAGCCAAATGCCAGAGGGTTGCTCAGATATATTGCTGAAAGATAGAACTATCGTTTAATTATTTCTATTCTATATTCAGACTGAAACAGAGTTATGTTTACATGGCTTTAAGAGGCTTCTCTAGTTTCAGTAAGTAAACAATGTTTCATGGATACAGGAGAAATATTTAAAGTCTGGAGGGCTGGAAGAGCTGTATTAAGAACTTTCTGGCAATATCTTTTATTTGCTGGAAATGATTTTTAAGAATGTATGAAAGTACCAGATGACTGAAAAATTAAGAAGATGATATTCAAAAGGAGTTGAGGGAATGAACTTTGTAACTGTATGTTGAGTAGGTCATCACTGACCATAGACTAGCAAATGAGAAAACCATAAATCTGTCAAAAGAAGTCACATAAATATATGTGCCACACATGTAAGATAGATAAAACATTACCCACAAACTCTCATGAACATCTTTTTATTGTAAAGGAATGAGAGTTACAGTACTTGATTGGAACCAGGAAAGAAGAGGAAGAATATTAATCAAAGTAAATGCTTTAACTGCACCACTGTGATGTGTTTATAATGGTGGGTCCAGAGTAGAATTGATGTTAGATTTGTTAGCAAAACCTGAGAAGATGGTCAAGAGTTTGAAGAATTTAATGAGACTCCTGATTTGGACAGTACAATGGTAGATAAAATTCCCAGTTGAAAATGGCAAAGCCACTCATAAATTGTGCTAGAACAAAACCTTGCAAATTACAAAGCAGTGTCTGGAGAAAATCTGTTTATTGTAAGCTCATAATTGCTTTGTTTTGTTTTGTTTTGTTTTAATGAAGAGATTATTGAGAAATTATTCCAGTAAAAAATTCCATTGCCCAGCAATGGAATGGAGATGAAATTAAGACCACATTGAATTAGTGGGAATGTCACTGTTTTTCCTCTACCTTATTCTGAAAATAAATGGTGCTGTATACTGTCATGTAAAAGAGACCTAACCAGACAAGCCATTGGTTTGAATCCCAGTAAGCCTTCATTCTCATATTCATATAATAATCTTTTCCATACCTTTTACCAATGTTTTGACTACCTAATTATCCTTTATCTCCTGCTACTTTCTTCACTGTCAGTCTAGTAAACTGGGAAAGGGAAAATAATTTTATAAATACACAGAAAAATAAGAATACATAATACTTTTTGTTTTTATTAGTAACCTTGCCATTCCCAATTATCACAGTTATCGTATTACTTCAAGGGAATAAAACAAAACCACATACAAGGCACTTCCCTCTACCAGTTTTACGGGATAGTTATGGAATACATCTGTGAGTCCATATGGATTTTCTTTTTTCATTAGTTGCATGCTATGAACTCAAAAACGTGTAAATATGTCTGAAAAAAGTTTTGACAATATACACAGATAAAACAGCAGGTTTCACCCAAGACACAGCTAATAGCTGTAAAACTACAAGTGTATTAAAATGGCACTCAGTACAGATAAATATGAATTATATTGAAAAAAAACCCATAAAATATCAGAGCAAAAGCAGAGGAAAATATTTTGTTAATTTAAGTCCACTTAATAGTTCAGGTTTCTTGCTAGGCAGAAACAGATTGTGCTAATACAGTGAACAAAAGTACTATTACTAACCTTGTCACAGCCATTCATCATTTTCAACCATCTGCAAACTATTTAGCCATCTGCCTTTTCAGGTCCATGGATTTAAAAAATGGAAACGCAGCAATACAAACATTTAGCAAAGTTAAATATCTTGAGGAAAAATATGCATTACGTGTAGGGTGTCTGTTTGGTTTAGTTTGGTTTTTTTAAAAATTCTTTACCTTTAAAAAGAATTTCTACATACAGTGCAACATTCATTCTACATTCATACAGTGCAACTACTGGAAAAATTCTGTTAGACCTAACCCTGCTAAAACAGAACCAGTGCCTTGGGCTCAGCCTGAACTTAGGGTTAGGGTCTGGGTTCAGGAAAAACAGAGCTCCATGTGCAAAACACAGTTGGCATGGCACTACGAAAGGGAATAGCAGGCTTCCAAAGAGCCCTGCCCATGGGACATTTTTCCTTGGGACCATGGCTGGGGGCTTTGGCTAAAGCACAAGGGACGTATCAGCGTTCAAGTTTAGGATTTAGAGAAAAAGAAGGCCTCCCTTTTTCTTGTTGCAAGTTCTTTTGGGTGACTTTTTGACTTGTCCTTATTAATGCTACTGATCTACTATCTGCAGTTCTGTGACCTTTCTTTTTATTTATTTGGGTAGCATTTTCCAGCACAGCAATACTTTTGGTTTTGAGTGCTGTTAGTCTCATATGGGTTTTTATCATTCACATGCACCCACACATTTGTATTTTGTTGTTTAACATGATGCATGGGAAGTACATAACTATAGACTTTGAGTCACCTTGTCCCTGCTTCCTTTACATCTTGTTTGTGTTCTTTGGCTTGTTTTAAAGAAACTAAAGCACAATTCTCAACTGAGAAAATAATAGTCATTTCAGACAAATGTTGTCTAATAATATTGTGAACAGAAGCTTAGCAGCTGATCAGCATTAATCCTGATTAACATACTTCAGTCAATACTAACAAAATCATAAAGAATCACAACCAATAACACCTGTATGCTGCTCTATATGGAAAGTCTATTGAACTTGAGGTAAAGCACAACATCTACAAAGGTCATCATCTTCAAAATTTTTATCATTGTCACTTGCTTCACTGGTGAGATCTCATGTGGGACCATGTTTCTCCTATCCCAAACAGGGCACCTGGGAAGTTGTCCCTTTTCTGTTTCCTCTGTCTCACTGTCTCTGTCCCCTTCTCTCTTAATTTTGTGGGTGTTGGGGTAACTTTCATCATCAAGTTGATGTATGCTGTTTGCTATAGTCTGCATCAAGAGATTTCTGTTCACAAGACTGTTCAGTCTCCTTTGTGTAGCAGAAGAGAAATGTGCTTCAACAACATTTTCCTCTGTGCAATAGTTAGATGTTTTCTAAAGGTTAGCAAAAAAGTTAGTTAGGGTTGACGAGAAGAATAGAGTGAGTGGAAGTGGAGGTGAAATTGTGGTATTAAAGGAAAATTTTGAAAACTTTCCTAAAGGTTTTAGAATTACTTTTCATTTATATAGACTTTCACTCATTTTTTTCTCTACTTTCAGCCAACTTAAGGGCTGAATTTTTCAAGTTTTGTATAATTTTTTATGCTCTTTAGATAACTGCTTTTAAATTCAAGTGTCTGTTGTCTGGGAGAGCAATAGCATTACATTCACTGCAGTGTCTCCTAAAATCTTCATCTTTCTGAACTACAATGGCCTAATCAAATATCTATTAAAAGTCATTTGAAATACGGTGTTGATTTTATGAGCATATATATAATTTTCTATGCAAACTATTAATGCAGAATCATAGAGTCATAGAATGGGATCTGTAAGATCATCCTTCCTATGGATAGGGACACCTGTCACTATCCATGGTTGCTCACATCTCCATCCAGCTTGATCTTGAACACTTTTAGGGATGGGGTGTCCACAGCTTCTCTGGACAACCAGCTCCAGTGCCTCAATACCCTCAAAGTGAAGAATTTTTTCCTAGTATCTATTGTAAGCTTACCCTCCTTCAGTTTGAAGCCATTCCCTCTTGTCCTACATGCCCCTGTAAAAAGTCTCCATTTTTGTTGTAGGCTCCCTTCAGGTACTGGAAGGCTGCAATGGGATCAAGCCTGAAGCCTTCTCTTTTTGAGGCTGAACAAATCCAATTCTCTCAGCCTTTCCTTGTATGTTTCCTTGTATGGAGCAGCTTCCAGCTGCTCCAGCCTTCTAATCATCTTGGTGGCCTCCTCTGGACTTGCTCCAACAGATCCATGTCTTTCTTGTACTGAGGACTCCAAGGCTAGACACGGTACTTGAGGTGGAGACGACACCAGCATGGAGTAGAAGAGCAGATCCACCCTTCTCCACCTCCTGGCCATGCTGCTTTTGAGGCATCCCAGGACATGTTTGACTTTCTAGGCTGCAAGTGCACACTGCTGTCTCATGTCCAGGCTCTCATCCAGCAGCACTCCCAAGTCCTTCTCTGCAGGGCTGCTCTCAATCTGTTCACCCCTCAGTCTGGATGGATACTCAGGGTTTCCCCAGTTCATGTGAAGCACCTTGTACTTGGTTTTCCTAAACTTTATGAGAGTCCCATGGACCCACTGCTTGAGCTTGTCCAGGTCCCTCTGGGTGGCATCCTATCCTTCAGGTGTGCTAACAGCACCACTCAGCATGGTGTCATCTGCTAATCTGCTGAGGGTGCACTTGATCCCTTTGTCTATGTAACTAATGAAGATGTTAAATAACACTGATCCCAGTATAGACCCCTGAGGGACACCAGTTGTCACTGATGTCCATTGGGACTTTGAGCTATTGACCACTACCCTCTGGGTGCAACTGTCCAATCACTTTCTTATCCATCTAGCAGTCCACTCATTGAATCCATCTTTCTCCAGTTTAGAGAGAAGAATGTTGTGGGTGACCATGTCAAAGGCTTTATAGAAGTCCAGAAAAATGACATCTACAGTGCTTCCCTTGTCCACTGATGCAGTCACTCCATCATAGAAGGCCATTAGGTTGGTCAGTCAGGATGTGCCCTTGCTGAATCCCTGCTGGCTGTCTCAAATCACCTCCCTGTCCTCCATGTGCCTTAGCCGAACAACACGAAGCTCTTATTAAAATGCCACCTTGTAGGATTTTTTTCCATATTTACAGAAACACTGCTTTAACTATAACAGAAAAAGAAATGAGAAAATAGAACTTGTTATGACTGTTGAAGTCATAACAAGTTCTATTTTCTCATTTCTTTTTCTGTTATAAGGTTGAAATTAGCGGGTACTTTCTTAAAGACCTTGATAAATTCTAACATGATAAATGCTAAAATTTCTGAAATTTCCCAATAATGTATTTTCACCTAAAAAGGTCTTACTGCATTTATATTCAGACCTTTGAAAAAAGTCCACTACTTGGAGAATATCAGCCTAGTGTATAGACCTAAGTGTAAGGCTCTTATTGCTTATCTTCATGGACAGCATGTTTTACCTTCTCCTTCTGTAATTAGAATCTTACGGGAGTTCTCTAAAATGAAACAAAGCCGTAAATCGAAGACCGTAATAATGGAAACTTGTAACATCCTGCTCTTTTCTATGTATATCAACAATGACTCAAGCTTTTGAATTATGTTTAGGGAGAAGGTCACCTCTTCCACACAGCAGTATAGATCCCCACTGAAATAACTTAACTGAAGTCAAGACAATTACACCTTTTTAGATCAAGAGGTATATCAGGAGAATTAAGTTCTCCTGCATACAAAATAAAGATTAACAAATGTAAAGGCTTTTTGGCAGCATGCCAATAGTGACATCTTGAGAAATTTATCAGACCTTTATCAGAAAATTATCAGGGGCTTTTGAGCTTTGAATAACAAAATCTAGCACAGGGTGAAAAATCTTGATTCTACAAATACTCTATGGAAAAGTTTCATCAAAAGGTAATTTGGGTTATGCAAATGAATTTTCAGTTTTTTGAATGCCAGTTTTGAATTTAGCTCCGTTACAGGAGAATATACCACAGGTCTTGTGGTAAATCATAATACAATCTATGCAGTCTTTACATTAATTCCTCATTAACTATCTCCAAAAGTTGATGAGAATCTTACACTTCAGAAAGACCTGTGTCATTTTACTTATCTAACAGTATATGTACTTTCCAGGATAATTGTATTCTTGTCTCTTAGAAAACTAAGGCATTTAGTTTTTATTGTAATAATTGTGTACAATTTTCCTAAATATGTTTGAAATTTACATGCATCTGGGATTTTTAAATTATTATTTTTTGTCTTTTCCCTCATTTGGATCAACATTTTATAACAAATTTAATGAGCTATTTTGCTACATGCTAAATTCTTTCAGAAGTAATTTGCTTTATTTAATAAATAAATTTGTTGGGCCACCCACAAATTAAGGGGGCTCAGCATCCTTCCTGCAAACAGCGAGAAATGCAGGGCAGCTGCTATCGGTGCTGCAGCGATGCTGGCTCTCTGCAGATGGAGCGAGCTCAGACTGCAGATGGTCAGTGTGTGTCTCCCTGAGGCAAAGGAACAAGAGGGGTCTTCTGTACAGGTTCCAACCAGGTTTATTGGGTAGAGGGAGGGTCCAGGGACAAAAGATCAGGAAAATAGAAAGGTCCAGGGTTCTTATACTCAGGGAAAAAAGGGGCAGAGAGAAGGGGAACAACCAATGCGGTACAGCAGAGGGGGTAGAACAATAAGAACAATGGGGATAACACGGAGGCGGGAGCTAGAACAGGGAACCAATGGGGTGTCGAACTGGGGAGAACTTTCTAGAGGGAGGCGGTGACCTTAACCCTCGGTGCCACCCTCGGATCTGCCCTCAGCCTCCTGGCATTCCCACCATTGGATGGCCAGGGTTTGATGGGCATTGGACAGCCACAGCCCACCAGAGGGCTGGGTCCCCGCAACAAGCTATTTTGCTAAATGCTAAATTGTTTCAGAAGTAATTTGCTTTATTTAATAAATAAATTTATTTAATAAATCTTTTGTCTCACAGATCTGTGTTTTTAGTGAAGTATGTAGCAATCAGTAGAGCTATTACTAGTTGATATGTTCATTATGTGTGAGTTGAGAACAGTAAGATTCCAAGACCAATGTACATTAGTGCACAAAGCAAGACAAGGTTAATTACTGGTCATGTTGCTGCAAGATAAATTATTGTCCTTTAAATTTATGTACTAAAACAGTCAAGGCGTGTTTTCCCATAAAATGTGCACTAGACAGTGTACCTAGAAGAAGCATATTAATCTGCTTTCAAGAAATGCAGAATCATTTTGTTATGGCAGCGAAATTTATTATGGTTAGTTTAGTGACCTGACAATTTGAAACAAGTTTCTGATGTACTGGTTTGATGCCCTCAGTCATACAGATCCAGTCATTTACTGAACAAGTTATACTGAGATTATTTAAAAAGAACAATGTTATTTAATAGATTTTTATGCCTCAGTCATACATGAAGCTTTTGTAAGCTTTGCAGCTTTTCCACTTACAAAGTAATTTGTTCAAACAAGACAATGTTGTGATGTTGGAGTACATCACAAAATCACTTTTTCTTGTTCAGTCTTAAGTCACTAGGAAACTGCTTATTACTGTTTCATCTGATAATTCCAACTCACCACTGTGCACAATAAGGTTTTCCACTCTCCAGAGATAACATTTTTTAATAATAAGTATATAATAGGTTTGTATAACTGTTTTAGCAACCTGTCACATTATTTATTACCAAAGCAATTTGTATGACATGTGCAGCCTTTTTTGGATATTTAAAATATTAATATTTAACATATTTAATTAGCAAATTAAATATTACACAGCGCTTGATCAAAACTGATTTTTGTTTGGATTTTTAATTCTCTGCTTCTGCAGATTAGTTCAGTAAAGCACAGAATCCTATGAATAAACCTCAAAAATGGCAGAGGGAACCTTAATTCTCCCTAATATTAGGAGATTCTTGTCTATGATGAAAGATAAATGTGTTCACATGAAATTCTCATCTATATTGTATAACACAAAATTGTTACTTCAAATTATGCACAGCTAAAGTCTTTCTACTTCTGAAGTCACCAGTAAAGAGTAAAACTAACAGAAATTAACTCACTGAACCATTTTTTTTAAGAATGATCAGTGATTTCATAACTTGCTTAAAGAAGGCCAGGAAAAAAAAGAGAAATTATAATAATAATAAATAATTATAAAAATTATAATAGAAATTTTAAAAGGTTATTTATTTAAGATATGTTCTTTTAAAAATTTCTTTTAAGAATCCTGCAATGTCTCTATAGGCACCAGATAATCCAGCATTGTGGTGTTTTGACAGCTATTCCATAAGAAACTGTGTGCTTTGCTTTACATACTTACCCATTCTAAGCATCCATTTACATAAAACTGGCTGGTAACTTCCCCATCTGTTAAGGAAATGCAGTGATAATAACAGCAATAACAGTAATAATAATAATAATACAATAATAATAAACAATAATAATGAGATAACATTGCAGGGATTTATCATTATAACTGAGCATTCTAAAATTCTCCAAACAAAATTACCCAAGTCAGTCTATAATCTGTTTCTTTCACTCAGCACTCTGACCATTCCTGACTATAGTCAGTCAGTTTGGTGTGAAAAATAGAGGGGGGAAAAAAAGAATGCTGCTGTTCTCTATACCTTTCCTGATCCACTGCTCAAATTTTTGGGGAATGGGACAAGGAGGAAGGAAAATTTGCAAAGATTTATTTCCGACATAAAAATTTCTTTAATGGGACACCATAGGCATTCTAATACATACAGAACAGAAAACAATGAAAATTGCAAATTTTTTAGAAGAAACAAGTATTTGGGTTCTTTACTACAGAAAGAATGCTTAGAACTATGCTACTTTCTAATTAACATAATTGATAATTAATGAAAAAATATTGCCTAGATATCTCAATGTAAATCTTTACTGTATTTCAAGGACTCTTGCTTAATACATTCCTGGGTTTCACAAATGTTCAAAAATTTTCCAGTAAATCTTCAGATCACTTTATTCCCTTTCAGTGTTCTCAGTCAAAAGGATGCAGTTGATCTGCAATGATACATTCCTTTTTCACAGTCACAGTAAACAAAGATTTTTCCTGATATCTTAAATTATGAAATTGTTAAGATATCTCTCTGCAAGGGATGCCAAACCATTTGATCAGCAAAGCCATCAGCTGCTCATGAACAATTCATTTTTCTCTGATTATCTTTTTCTCTGATATTATTTTTCTCCAGATCAATGCAAAACTGTTTGTTTTAAATGTCTATATTTATTGAAATAAAATATATTTCTTGATATATTCAGTAGAAATGACTGCTTTATATGTTATTTTATCCACTATTTTGTAAAACAACCGTTTTTGCTATGAGGACATGAGTTAAATTATAAAGTTTCATATTTCAGAGTTTGGAAAAATTCTTATCTGTAGCCCCGTCAAGACAGATACTTTTCTTATGATACTTTTTACTATAATAAGTAATTAATCTTGTTCTTGGACAGAATCTAGTGGACATCTTTTGTCATCCCATAAACTCCAACTTTTTGCCTGAAGATCCTTCCCTGTTCAGGGAATCCCTTTCTTTGCTTTTCCTTCTGTTGTCTCCAGTGGGCTAGTTTTCCCAGTGTGATCCAGAAATGAATGCAGAATGGGCCAAATCAGTGAGGAAGTACAGTTCTGTTAACCAGAGTAGGACATTTGTTCATGCAACTAGAAATCTTTTCTTCATGATTTTTTGCAGCAGACATTTCTTTTGTTTATTTTCTTAGCATGGGAAAAAAGATGCATCTGTCTATGCTCTCTGAACTCCTTAATTTTTCCTCTAATCTTATAAAACACTGTGGGTGGTCAGCATCATTTTTCAGTTGCCACTATGGAAAAAGTCAAGAGGAGTGGAGATACTGTCATAGAAGTTCAGAGATTGCAGGATCACGCCTACATGAAGCAAAGCAAAAGATCTGTCTTCTCAGAAAAGGTTACTTGGTGAAGGAAGATTAAAAAAACCAAAAAAACCTCACAAAAACTCCACAGCCTTCTGTCTCATAAACTAAAGCTGTGGTAATGCTTTACCATGGAACTTTTAATCTTTTCTAAGCACAAATAATGTATATTTTCATAATTTTTTTGCTTTTCTGGAAGCAGAGTTTGTTGGTTTCAAAATGTTGCAATTCTCCTGGTGTGAAATAAAAATCTTAAATGTAGAATATTGGACAAAAGACAATGTATTCTTTGCCCTGTATGTCCTCTGGTCAGTTCACTTCTTAGAGACCATTAGGAAAGAGCAATGCAGGCACTTCCATAATTCTGGGTACCACATCAGCCTTTGCTGTACGTATGTGGAGTCTTTCCAGGAGAGGCTTTGTCATTGTGCCATCTGCTGAGTGGGCCATGGGATTTAGCTGCAAGAGCTGACAGAAGTATTTCATACACATTGCAAGTAAGGCATGCGTGGGATTTCCCCACTGAGGGGTATCTGTGACTCATGATTTCTACCTGATGACTCTTCAGCTGTTCTTCAGTGATGAGATCTGCCAAGAGGTGCATTTGGCATGGAGAAAAGCAAACACTTAAACAGCCATCTAAACCAGACTGCCTGTTTTCTAAAGGGGTATATATGTAGGCTGCTAGTTTAAGAGCAATTGGTGAAATACCATTCTTTTTTCAGGGACACAAGGAACTCAGCTGCAAGATAATCCAAATAGAAAACAGGAAAAAGTAACATCTCCAGTCCATAATACGTGGGTTTTTTGACTCTTAGACCAATAAATACTTCATGAGATAGTTTAACTGCATCCATTTTGTTTCTAATTTGATTTGATGTAATTACTTCTGGTAAAAATCTTACAGTTTGAATATATTTCCTCAACATTCTTTGCTAATTTATAGGCTGTAAAATGTGGTAAAGTGATTGTGGCTGATTTATCTTCCTGATGACAGCAGCAAGGAAATTATATTCCACCTGCACTCACATCAAACATGTGCAATTCTGTTTTGCCCTACATAAAATGCCAAAATTAAATAAAATGTTATGATAAGACACTGTCTAGATATAGTGCCAAAGTTAAATAAGACAAAAATATCTTCTTCAGACTGTTTGATTTTACCATGTCAGTTGAACCCTAGCACTTCCTGTTGTAAGAGAATTATAGAGACAAAGACACATAGAGTGGTTACAATTAGAAGGAATCTTAAAGATCATCTAGTTCCACCCTCTCTGCTGTGGACAGTGACACCTTTCACTAGAACAGGTTGCTCAGCGCTCCATCCAACCTGGCCTTGAACACTTCCAGGGATGAGGCATCCACAACTTCTCTGGGCAACCTGTTCCAGTGAAGAACAGATCCCTTGATTTTTTATTGTTCTACTCACAATAACACGTTTGGAGATTGAAAACCTCCCTCACTTAGGCATTAGACTGTGTATAGAATGAATAATGTTATGTAAAGAGAAAAATAATTGAATAGCCTTTTTTTTTTGCGACAAAACCCCTATTGAAGAGCTTCAGGCCCCTCCAATATAACTGACATGCTTTTCATGCTCTAAGCTTCTCTGTTGTTACTAGAAAAATAAGACTCAAAATTCAACAGCTTAAAGAAACAGGAAAAATATATCTCCTCAGTCATGT
Organism: Gymnorhina tibicen; assembly: GCA_013399875.1. Lineage (NCBI taxonomy): Eukaryota > Metazoa > Chordata > Aves > Passeriformes > Artamidae > Gymnorhina > Gymnorhina tibicen. The sequence goes on along the minus strand of VXAZ01004316.1, from coordinate 6,442 downwards.
CACAAGCACTGTACAAGATTCCCTGGAGGTGGTTTTCTTCTGCCATTTTCTGTACATCAGGATTTATTCATATACTGGTCTAATATATTACATGAATGTTTAATCTTACCTGAATAATTTATTTCGCCTAGAAAATTTGAGGAAGAATTTCAGAAATTAATAAAAACCCTTGCAATACAGCTAGTGAATTTAGCTTCCTACTCTGCCATATTGTGTTTAATAACTGTTTCCATCTAAAAACTTCTTAAATGAACTTTAAAAGATTTAAAGTTTTTTTCCTTAAAAGCAAATGCTCTCAATTATTTAGAAAAACATTCCATGTATACTGTGTGGAAGCCTCTCTCTCTAGGACTATGTTTAACCTATGTACTTGATTTCATATAATGTTATCCAGTTTTCACATACTACCAACTCAAGAGCAAAATAAGAACCTGGGTGATGGGAATAGACAGAAGAAGTACACTATAGTCACAACAGCAAATTTGCCAGTCTGCCATGGTTTGGTTTTGTCTCAGTTGTTTGTTTTGTTTTTTTTATTTTTTACTTCAGCTTTTTCTCTTGCCTACTTCTGCAGATTCCCCTAAAGCTTCATGTTGCATGCCTCAAATAAACAAGCAAGTATGCTTGCCTAGATGGTATAACAATGAAGGCCATTATTTTGTGAGGCTGAAAAAATAACTCCAAATATTTTTATCATTTCCAAGTATATATACTAGTGACAGTTTGGAATAACAAGGTGGGAAAGTAGAAGGAATCAAGTCTTTAAGATTTAGTTTTTATTTCTCATTATTCCACTCTTAGGGATCCTTTATAGACTAAATTAATTTTCTCTGAGTCAAGTCTGTTTCCTTTGTTTTATTTCATAGTAAGAGGCAAAAAGAAAGAAAGAAAAGTAGAGAAAAGTTAGAAAGCGTAGGATAGGTCACCACAACACTGTGCTACCTTCGTTGCTGCTGAGACTTATACAAACTAGGGCCAGTTAAATGAAGCTGCTTATGGATGTGTCAAGTTGATTTCTGAATTATCTCCAGAGATGGATGGAGATTCTACAACATCTGTGGGCAGTCTTTAAGTGTATTTGATCACCCCTGTAGTAAAAATATTGCCCAAATAAATGGATTGCCTTTTATAAAAAAAATTGACTATATTTGTAGTGGACGAGGGAAGAGTACTAACGTCATTTATCTAAACTTTAGTAAGTCTTTAAAGTGTCCCAAAACATTCCCATATCTAAGTTAAGACATTATAGTTTGAATGGGTGGATAACTACATGAATAAATAAAATTTTTTGGGAGGTCAGTATCAAAGGAGAGTTTTTACCCTAACCAAGGGGTCTGGTGGTGTTCCTCATAGGTCCATTCAGGAACCTGTCCTGTTTAATATCCATACCAGTGATCCAGAGGAGCTGACAGACTGAATTCTCAGCAAATTTACAAATGACAGTGTGTGAGTGAAAGAACAGCCAATACTGCTGAGGGCAGTGCTGCCATTCAAAAGGACCTGATATACAATTACAGGAACCTAAAGAAATTCATCAAGAACAAATAGGGTATCTTGCACCTGGAAAAGACATTCCTCTGGCTACAGTACAAGCTGGAGACTAGCAGCAGGGGAAGAAAGTTCTGAAAAACCTCTGGGAGTTGCAGCAAGCAGCAGGGTGATTATGAGCCATCAGTGTGCTCCACAGCAGCAGGCCTGAGTTAATAGTGATACAGATAGTGGAATGAGGGTTTCCTTTTTACTTGTCATTTTTTACTCAACTCACATAGAATGCTGCAGCCAGTCTAGAGACTTTCAAGACAAGAAAGATGTTGATAAATTGGCCTGGCCACCAAGAAGTTTGGAGGCTGCAAATTTTGTTTTGTGAGGATTCAGAGACCTGAGTTCATTTAACCTAGAGAAAAGAAAACTTTGCAGGGAGGACCTAATGCCAGTCTTCCAAATACCTGCAAAGACGGCCTCAAGAAGACGGAGTCAAAATTTTTGCAGCAATACATGTTGAGAAGACAAGAAACAATAGTCAAAATTCATGAGCAACACTACCCTTACAGACAAAGAAACTTTAAGGACAGTAAGGAAGTAAAAGAGGTTAAAAGCAAAGTTGTGCAGTTTCCATTCACTGAAGTTTTTAAGACCCAGTTGGATGGTTACCTGAGAAACCTTAGATAAAGCTTCTGAGTTCCTTCCAGCCCCAATTACTCTATGATAATATAATCCTGTGATTCTGTGATGGAGAATGAACTATTGCAATAGTCTGAAGTTTTTTCCTACCTGATTGTAATATTCCTGGCTATGGTAACTGCAGCTTTCCATTACTGCACAATAGTTAAGAAAAGTCTGAACTTGAAGTATTAAAAATTGACTAGAAAGAAATACTGAGAGTTTTATATGTATACTTTAGTTCTGAGAACTTATAATTTCGTTTCTATATTTAACATGAGTTATATAGACTCACCTTTCAAGAGAGAACACTTCCACAAAACCATCTTTCCCCCCCACCCCCCAGAATTTTTTGTTCTGTCAAAACACAAATATTTCACAAAGGCAGTTTAAATGCCAGCACAATGCTGTCAGAAATCTGTTAGCTTTATTTAGTACTTAGAGAGTCTCAGCACCCAGACTCTAGAAGTCAAGGTGTGGAGGTATCTGTGGACAGCAAACATTCTCAGGAGAGTAATACGCAGACTGTGATTCTGGCTGGACACATATCTCCTCTTAAACTCTGAAAAAGCCTCTGAAATATCAAAACCTGCCACAGAATGGAATGAGTGTTTCTTACTGACTTTCATGGACCTTTTCGTGACTAGGAAGCAGAACTGACAATCTGCTCTCTTTTATGATTGATATTACTGTATCATTTACAACTGCTATATGGACGTCCTAGAATTCTTTCATATTGTTCACATTGCACACAACATTGAATCATAGAATCATTTAGGTTGGAAAGACCCTTAAGGTCATCAAGTCCAACAGCAGATGTATTATCTGTTCCCTCTCTAGTGTCTCAGCTAGGGAAAGATTTGGCTGATAATGCTTTTTTTTAATCTCTTTTTTTGTTTGTTTTTCACCTTTTGTGCCTACTAAGGAAGCAGAAGTTAAAAGCACTGTAAAGAAGAAAATGCTTTATCATTAAGCATCATGTTCTGCCAATTTCATATGTGGAAAGGAAGAAAATTTTGGTTTGTTTTCTGATAACCTAGTCCTAGTATGTTAAAAAGTGGAAAAGAATAGATGAAAGAAGTCACGTAGCACATTACTTTCTGTTGCATATTTCTGTGCTGCATAAGAGTAGGGTTCAGATCTCTTGTATCTTTGTAAAATCTAAGTTTAGCTGGGAAAATAAAACTAGCTTTGTCAGGGTCATGACATCCCATATAGGCAGGTATCCAGGTCTTACCCTTAGAGGTAACAAGAACTATGATAAAGGACAGAGTGTCATGTAGCTGGCTATTTTTATTGTGGTATAATGAAACTATTAACATTTTTAGAATGGAAGAATAGAGTTAAAGCATGAAGAATAGAATTATGTTTCTACACTAAAAGGATCATTAAAAGTTTTTAAGATTTTTTAAAGTATGAGGCTACTAATTATTCAGATTGGTGTAGATGTCTACTAATGTTATGGCATTTGTTACAGTACATTTTTCTATTATTTTTACATGAAACATAGCATGTTACTTGAGACATTGGATACGCTTATTACTGTTATGGAACAATATATGGCAAATATACTATAATTTGAAGCAATAAATGTTTTATGAGGATACTCTACTTGCAAAATTGACTTAGCCACATAACTAAAAGGATATATGAGTATATATTAAAATTTAGATATTGTATACATATTTATTAGAGTTTATGCAATATATATATAGCCTACATGTTGCATATGCTACCTACGCTGTATATGATAGTATACTAGCTACAAATAATATATTTATATAATATATATTGTATATTGTATATAGTTTGGCTTTCCGTTAAAAAGAATAAGGAAAATCTCTGGCTTGATTTTAAATTAGATGTGTGCATGGATATATCTGGTTTATTATTTATTATATAGTATCTATATACTCTGTGTATGCACAAATATACACCCAGCATATATAAATATATATTCATCAGTGTCTTGTGGATGCTTAGGAATGAATGAGACATTCACCTTAACTGGCTCCTCAACTATCAGCTCTTTATTTTCTTTAGTTCCTTTTTACATTATCCACTTTACATTATTCTCTGGAGCCCATGGCTGTGGTGAGGCCAGTTGCCTGTTCTCATGAATTTTCTTCGTGCTATTTAATCTCTTTCTCAGAAAGAAATTGACAATTTATTTCATTCACATGTGGTATCAATTTCTTTATTTACAGGAAAGCTCTGTACACCAGGCCAACTATATTAATTGAAGGTATATAATTTTATACTTATAAATGTGAACATGCAACCAGAGCATAAAATTCTGGACACTAGTTATTGTGGTTTTTACCTTAAAATGCATGTATAGTTCCTTTGTTGGAATTTACGTTCTCTTCAGCCTGTTTTGCCACTAGGGCACTTTCTACAAGTGGGCTATCAATATACTTTAGACAAAATGTATTTTGACCTAATCAGCTTAATCTGGCTGCTTTAGCATGAATTGATATGCAGCAAAGTATGGAACACTGACAAATATTACTGTGAATTATGTCTTAAACAACCATTTTCCATAAAAATGATGGGACCTACATTTCAAAACTATTACTACACTTACTCTTAGTTCAGCAAATCAGGATACTATGTTGTCTTAGTTTCAGAAACAAGAAGATAATTAATGGGAACACAGCTACTTCACTGAAATATTTTTTGTGTAATCAAACGTTAATATTGGTTCTGCATAATATATGACATTAAAATGATTCAAAATTATTTGCCTGAGCTATTACTTGTTGCACTTATTTTACAACATTAGGAAACAAAAAGATGAATAATTTTTCCATTGTCCTAGCTGTCACTTAGGACATCAGCACACAGTAAGGGATGAAGAAAATGATCAGCCAGTGGGAGGCAGTCTGAAACTAAGTGCAGAAATGACAGGGCTTCATTTGTTTAACATCTGGGATTACAAAAAGATTTTGGAAAATAAATATACAGAGCAGGAATCTTAAAACCTAATTGCATTCCTAAACATTATATCATGCTTGCCTCAAATGAACACTCTCTTGTGTAAGAATAAATGATTTCATAATAAAAAGGAGGTGAAGAGTAATATGTTTATTTGCTAACCAGTAATACAGATTACCAGAAAACCAATCCAGTCCATCTTTCTCCATTATGCTTAACTGAACTTTTGACAACCAAATCAAAATTAAATCACAGAAACACAAATAAATGAAAGTTGGGGATTTTGAGGGATGCTATGTAGATTTTCTGATGTACCATGAAAGGCTAGTAAGACTACAAGCAATGTGTGTAAGAGGAGCTCTGGAACTTGGTGGCTGAATTTACCATAGCTTGAGTGGTCATACAGGCTGTTAATGTACCTATCTCAATCCCCACTGAAAATATGAAATTAGAAAATATTTTCATAAATTAATCTAACAAAGACTGTCGGGCTTTAATATAAAAAATTATATAAGCCATATTTTTCTCCAACTCTGATCATCCTATAAATAAGGATGCTGCAACACATATGGACTTAATAGCTTGATGACTCAGCTACAGGCTCACTTTACTTCCCATTAGCTCTCGATAAGAAGCTATAAATTTTGTAGCCATTAAAACATTTCCTTGACAAGAACAGCTTGTTCTACTTTTGTCAAAGAATTCCTCCAGAATAAGATGTCTTCATATCAATGACAGT
>VXAZ01004314.1:647188-718689 GCA_013399875.1 Gymnorhina tibicen | reverse complement strand
TTCCCAAACCTTCCCTTCCCTATTGTGCTTTGTAATGGCTTACAACTCACTTTGTTCCAGTGAATTCCTAAGCAGTTCATATCACCACTTTTTCATCTTAGCCAAGTCTTCAGACTTGAAATATTGGCACATCCTGGTCTTTAAGAACTGCCTTGTCCCAAAGTGTTTATTATAAACAGATGATAATTAAGTTTCAGCTGATAATTTAGGTTTAATGGCCATTCATTATAATCCATGTGCCAGATGCAGATTTACTTCCAGTGGAGTGAAGTCAATATAGAGTGAAAGGAAGCAGTGATGGTAAACAAGCATCATATTTATCATGGCATGGTGAAAAATTCTCAGTATCAAGTTGTACATGGGGAGATTCTTCAAACACACAGTTGGTCATGGTTCACATTATAGGTATGCATTAGTTGTCATTTATTACTCCTTTGTTTAACTACCCTGCAAGCAAATGAGTTCAAGTCTGACATTATATATAGAATAATTATTATTTAAAACCTTTCATCAGTTCTCTGTGTTCATGATTTTTCTCAACTTTTCTTGATTTTTAAAAGCTGTTTATGTCTACCAAAAAGACACAATTCAAATATTTAACTTGAGAACCTAGCAAAAGCCTTCTTCACTTTTAGAATGATGGTCATCCTACAGACAGACATATATATCTCACAAAAAACAAAATTAGTCTTCAAACCTTTCATTTCTCCCACGCTAATATGTGGAATGCTAAGCAAATGCAGAATGCTTGCCGAGCCTCTCAGTTCAGTTTCTGATATTTAAGTGGAGAAATTCCCTTAATTATTCAAACAAATTGACTCCTTGTTTAATCAATTCTTGGAGATCAAATCTCCAGATAGAATCCAAGTGTGGAGTTTTGGTGCTTCAATAGATTATGTCCTTTAAGACTGTGGGAAAATCCGTACCAGGGACAATGAAATAAGCCTACTTCAGCGTACATTTTGTGGAATTTAAATCCAAGAATGATACCCCAAGTGCTGAGAACATTCATCCTACAAATCAAATGAAACTGCTGACTGCAATAAAAAGTGACTGCAGCCTGAGAGAAAATGGGAAAAATCATATGGGACTGAATACCCTAGCACCAAGGAACATAAAAGAGATGGAAATGTTTGCAAAAAAATAGCATCACCCTTTGTAGAAGGATAAATGTTTACATGGGTGCTGGGTGCTTGCTTAAATCACTGCAAGAATTCTTTTCCCACAGCATCTAGAATCAACAACCTGAATTAAAAGGAAAAATTTAAAGGGGCGTTTGGTTTCAGAAAACATGTCTGGGAAAATTTACCATGTCTACAAATGTGGCAATGCATTTCAAGTAAAATGGTAATAAGCATAAGAATAATTCTGTTCTAGTGAATGACCTCTTCATTTTTAACCCTGCATGTACTCCTATGTTTAGTTGCCATCTATGTCCTTGCAGCTTAGATGCAGAAGCTCAGATGTACTTAGAAGCAGATTAGTTAAACGATATTTATGGTTTTTCTAACATGAAACAATTTCCTATCATAATGAGGTCAGGGGGCTTTGAAGTTGAACTTACCCTTTTTTCTCTGAATGAGGATCTAAGAACATGACTATGACTTTAATAGAATATAAATCTTCAACAAGGGAATTTTTTTATATAACCATCACATGCCTTCTGGTTTATTCCAGTCTGTCTTGTACAGTTTCATTGAAATGAGTTAATTCCAACTTCCTGTAGTTTTCCTCAGGTATTTTACAGCAATGAGGTTATTTCTTACAATGAGACTATTTCTTGCTCATTAGCATGCAATTGCTATGTTATGAATGATGATAAAATTACTAAAATAATTATTCCATTTTACAAGCTTGGGTTCACGTTAATAAGTATTTTAAAATAGTCAGAGAATGAGATAACATTTGGTTACCATCCAGACATTCTCTTGCTCTTCAGAATATGGCCACATGTTGTATTCTGGTCATAAGACAGAAACAAAAGGTATTTTTATAGTTAATGTGAAAGGCCATAATCTTTACACAGTATTTATCTTTTTAAAGCAATCTTTATATGTTATTTGGTTTGATTTTAAAGGTAAACATGTATGTCTGAGTAATAATTGTAAAAACACCCACAAAGACATTCCCTTTCTTCTTTGTAAGTGGAAGGTGGGTGAGGGTTTAGCCTCAGATGAGCTGACCTAGGAAATGGTGACTTACTGGGCTGTGCAATTATGGAAAAGTTCCAAGTTTGAGGAAGTCTGGCAGTAGGAGGCAGACGGAGTTTTATGCTGCTGATCAAACATGGCAAAGGTTTTGGTGCTTGTAAATTCCAGTCACATTATCTCTTCCTGAAAAATGATGACTTGTTTTGACAGTGTGTCACAAAATACATGCCTCCTAAATTAGGAGCCTGGGCTCTGGAGGAATGAATACGGGATGGGGATTTGAGGAATGGTAAAATATAACTCTGCTCCACTACTGACCTGTTCTGTGTCCAGAGGCAAGGTCATCAACTCTCAGTCTCAGTTTTCCCGTTGCAAATGTTCTCTACTCATCTAAACTAAACATTTATTATGGATAATTAAAATTGTCTCATTGCAGGGCATTGTGAGAATGGTTTCAATGTTCTTCTACTGTTCAAAAAGTAACATTTAGTATCAAATATTCATTTACTCCTGGCTTCTTTGAGTTCAACGAGTCTCAATTTCTGTTTATTTACGTATTTACATCAAACCAAAGGCATCAATCTTTTTTGTATTTGCATTCCAAATCTTTAACTTCAATTAAAGAGTTAAACAGCTTGTTGAATGCATAAAGTCCCCAACTATGATTTGTGATATATCAGGCACACTTGTTCGATGAAATTCTAGCTGGTTCTGTATTTTTCAAAGGTTTTAGGAGATTACTGGGTCAGATACTCAGCTGGTTTCAGCTGCCATAGCTCCAATGAAGTCAGTGACAGTCTTTCAAATCAGACCTGCGGGACCCAAGGATGACGGCAGCCAACTGCATCAAACTGTCATATTTCACATCATTCTGTATCAAAGCTAAATGCAGCTCCTGCATTGCACATGATACAGTGCTCAGGGGTCAATCAAATCCAGCCAATTTACATCAGAAGATTAGCTTGCCCAATTCATATAACCAAACATCCAACACTCACAAAAACCTCCAAGAAAATCAAAAAAAGAGATGTGTGGGACAGTGAAACCACAGAACAGAGGCACAGGCTGGCCCTACATGTGGCTGCAGTGGGGAGACAGGGATGCCTGGGGTTTAGTTCTGTTGCTGTCACTGATTTATTGAGTGACCTTGGAAACGTCTTTGTGCCTTAGTGACCATCTGTAGCACCACTTAAATACCTTGCCAGCTTGATTGCTGCTTCTAAAGCATTGTAAGACCCTTTGGTAAAAGACATCATGTCTGTTTAATGTCACACTGTTTTATTTGAAACCCAGAAATGTTCAGAATATGAAATGCTGAATGTAACGCTGTTAAAAACCATATGTCTTATTTCAATAATTCACTGTAAGTTCCTAGGGGAAATGCTATGCAGTAAAATCCCATGTTACCCTTCCTCAGATACTGTAATTGTAAGTTATCCCAGACGTCTGTAGATTTCAATCCAGGGCTTGTCTCAGATTCCAGCTGCTTTTGTAATTTATAAATTACGGATCTCATCCAACTCCCATTGAAATCAAAGGAAGGACTTCCACTGATTTTGCAGGATGCTGGAACTGGCCTAAAAAAAATACTTGAGAACCACAGCCTTTAAGAGAAAATCATGCAGCACCATCATGTTTCACAGAAGAGCAGAGATGCACAACCAGTCTTGAGATGGTGATACTCAGTTTTTAATGGCAATTAAAAGGTTTTTGTGTAGGTAGACTAAAGGTAGAGTGAAGCAAAATTAACAACACTATGTTCTGTGAGATGGACTGGTAATTTTCATATGGAATGATGCAGATGATTGTGTAATTCAGCTGGTTATGATAGGAAAACAGGTCTCAGTGGCTAATTTGTTACAGCAATTCTGTATTAGTGTGGATCCAATTTTTTAGTTTAAGTACAAAGAAACCTAATAAGTCTCTCACAAAGTTCCCCTGTCAAATGTCAGAGAGAAATTCTGCTTTTTACAGTGTGTTTTATTTGTACTTGGGGGCATGTTCCTAATTACAATTGTGGGAATAATTTGTAGAGGGTATGCAATTTGAAACATAGAGCTTTTCTTTCTGTTGACAGAAATATTTGCAAGTGGATGATGATGTCCTCCAGTGTCTGCTCTGAGGTTCACTTGGTGAATCTCTCTTCCAGGAACTTCATGGAAAGCAATTTTGAGCTCTAGAATAAAAGGTATCTTTATATCATGACCCCTCATTAGGGTCTTGCTGCATACTGAAAGAATGAGAGGAAAGGTTTGGCTGCGACACACACCAAGCTGAAATTTGTGCAAGATGGCATAATTGGAAGATTTTTACATTTATAGCACTTGTCTCTTTGTATCCCTTCATTTTGCCTAGTTTCATTCTTCTGGAAAAATAATATGTTCTGCTTCTCCTTGATATGGCTGAGCTGCTGCTAAGAGTTCTGTCACATTTGCCTAAACAATTGCAATAAACACCATTATTAATCACTACTTTATACATCATTTCTGAAACATGAAAAAGAGTCTATAAAACTATACTTTGCAATATATTGTCCTTCCTCAGTGCCTGAAGTTCTTCTTGCTGTACAGGAACTGTACCTACCAGACTCCAGAAAACACGGTGACCCAGTGCTTTACTGTTCAGGTCACATCCAAAGGACCTCGGCACAGGCTGACAAAGGACAGATAATCCCTCATAATAGTGCTTCTCTTTGCCATCCTTAAGGTATAAAAGGGCTCTAAAGAAGACAGAAGTGGTCTCCAGAGGACACTTTATGAGAGCTTGGGCACAAACAGTCTTACAGCCTGGCTGAACACTAGTGGACATTTTAGGGTTTTTGGGAACATTCTGAACACTAAACAATGCGACTCTTCTGTGCCCTTTGGGCACCAAGGAAAGCAAATCTGTCTTCTACTAAGAGCCGGGGGGATTCTTGTACAGCCCCTGCATTTGGGTAATGAGAATAAAGCTGCAGTCCGACCCTGTGCTCTCCCCTTGCCAAAAAATTGCACGGATTAATCTCAAGAAATATTCACCCAGCATCTTAGACAAAGGAACCTCATGTACCCATTGACAGCACTGGATCTAGCCAGGTATTGGACAGTCTGGTCCAAAGTACAGTGTCTTAATGTCCTAATTTTGCTGCTGATTATTCTTGTTGCTGATTTATTAAATCAGAGGTTATTTTAGGCAAATCCATTTTGTAATCCGAGGTCTGTCAGAAGGCTCCTGTCTGGAAGAAGCGGAGGCTAGAAGTAAGTGCTACTTAAGACTACTTGTAGGAGTAATTTCCCTTCTAATATCATATTATAAATCAGGTGCCTGCTATGCATCAGCAGTATAAAAGCTGGAGTAATCAAATTTAAAATAGGATGAAAGCAAAGCATGTTACTTAGCTCTGTCGCATGCTGTTTCTATACTGTGTACAATGGAAACAGGCATTGAAAGCAGAAGTACATGACATTAAATTTTATTTAGCATTTGCCTGCAGTGGATTTTCATTTAGCGATCTAGAGAGAGACTCCTACCCATTCATGCATATAGCTCTTATTTACAGTGCTGTGAATGACACGAGTCCCTGTGTAAGAGAACATATTTTTTCCAAACAGAACTATACAAGTGATGCTTTTGGTTGCTTAGAGATAACAACAATAACAGATAGTCCCAGACTTTGCCTACTGGCTTTCTTCAGCTTGTCTGTGATTTTATTTATATATTTAAACAAATTTTTTATTTATTTATTTATTATTTTTTTTTTGCATATACAAAGGCCAGCACAGCAGCGGGGACTTGAGCTCCCGGGCAGCCCCGTTAGTGGGTGCCGGGCTGGCTGCAGGAGCATTCCACTAGGTGACAGTGTGGTCCTCGGAATCCACGCCGTGAAGTGATGGGAGGTATTGAACCTTGTTAGCACTATAATCATCGTTTGAAGAAAAATGTCCCCCAGAATAATCACTAGGAAAACTGCATACAAATTACATTGTCTTTTCAGGGAAAAAAAAAATCCCCCATGAGTTTAAAATGTTCTAAAAATGGAACTCAAATACATACAAGTAACATGCTGATTATTGTATTCTCACCTCAAGAGAACCAAGTATTTAGCTGAGGTTAAGAACTGAATTAATATTAGAAAAAATATGAAACGCCCGATGTCCCCCCTTCCCCCACAGTATTTCCTTTTTTTTTTCTGAAGTAGAAGATGTTTGAGATTAATGGGGAGGGGTGGTGAGGAAATCCTTCCATCTCTCCTGGTGGAAGAAGCAGAGAATCGAACAAAGTATATATACATATTTTGGGGGGAATATCAGAAGATGGCTACAGGAGAGATGCCCCTGAGTGCTGTCCTGCGAAATGGTCAGCCAGACTGAAATGTAAGAAGGGTTATTGGGGAGATGCACGTTCTTGGAGATTTCCCTTCCATCCAGAGAAATGAGATGTGAAATTAGCATGTCATTCAGCAGGATTCTCTGTCCTTCTGCAAATCAGAAGGAAGCTGAGATTCAAAATGAGCAAGCTGATAATGCAAACTCACTTAGGAGGAAGCAGTATGATGTGCTTGAGGATCAAGGTATAGGAAACTAAAACACTGTGACTCCAAATCCGGAAGGCACTTTCACACTGGTGTGTTGGTGGGGATGAGTTGTGCTCTTGCTTTCAGCAAGACCACATGGTGTGTTTCCACTACATGCGCTGAAGTACCTGCCTGAATTAGAGTGAGTGACACAAGTAAGGTAACAGGATTGAGAGCAGTGTGAGATCCTGCAGCCTCCTGAAACCCATAGATCCTCTGAAAACTATTCATCACTTGAATGAAACACTTTGTGCCATAAACCAGCCTTTCTTTACATTAGTCTGCAGGGTGATTTCCTCTAAGGTGACTTAATAACATTACTAACATTTCAAGTCATCCTGCAGCTCCACCAACATCAGCATTTTCTCATCAGTAAATTTAGTCACAACTTTTTATGCTGGTTTTTTTTTTTTCTCCCCCTTTTTTGGCTGCTGCTATGAGTATTCTGGGTATGGATGTGGTATTCGGGAAGTTGTGTGTGTGCAGGGTGATTGCTGATATCAAGCGCGCTTCCCAAAAGCACCAGATGCGGTTCTAAATCAAGCTGAGCCTCCAGGCTTTGGGAAGTGGCTGATATCACAGAGCCTCAGGAAGACTGTAAAGAAGGATGTTGCCAAATGGCACACATCCAATTAGCTTCCTCTGTAGCATATATAGGAGAATTAGGGGAGACTTGTGGATATGGGAGACTTGTGGATGTGGATTCTTTGGGGTTTTTTCTTTTTTTTTCTTTTTTTTTTTTTTTTTTTGTTTTTTTTTTTTTTGTATCTGAGAAAGCGTACAACAAGCTATATGTTGTGGTTAAGTTATATGTTCTGATAGCCATTGTGCCTCAAATGTCCTACTGTTGACTCTAGGTAATAATGGTGTTACATTCTCAAGAATCAAAGACACAATATAATTAGGAGAGGTATTATTTTGTGTTTAGCAGAGCACTAAATTAATGATATATGGGCATGATTCCGCTGGTGCACATCCCTGTTACTATGGCAACAATATTATGTCATGTGAGTCTGTCCTTGGTGTTACTTAGAGCAGCAAGGTTTCAGCAAGCTCCTCATTTATTTCAGAGACCTAAATAGCCGCTTTCTCTGTGTGTGGAATGAAATCGGTTTTATTAAAGCTACAAATGTTATATATTCCATTAATTGCTTCTTTTATGTTATTGTGTTAATTTACTTTACTTACATGGAGCATTAGCATTAACATAAAACAGATAATTAGTGAACTGCAAATGACTAATGCACCCATATTGTGCAAATTCCTCTTTTCGTATTCAAAGCACTACCATGTGCTTCAACTTCTTCAACCCCAACCATTAACCTCAAGCGTTTGCAGACCAAAAAAGGAGATGGAGTCAGTCCAAGAGGAAACATTCCCAGCTCCAGAAGCACTATCTGCTGATTCACAAAGAAAGAATTTCAGAAATGCAGCCTCTCTCCTTCCCCCATCACTTCTCCTCCCAGCTTCTAAATAAAAAAAAAGAAACAGTTTTTAGAAGGATTCCTGCTCGGGGCATGTGGTGTCAGGTTTGGTTCTCTGTTTTTCTGTTCAGAAACCAAAGTTCTTTGATCAGGATCGCTGTGATTACTGTCAGTCTGACAGGGAATTGCAATGTGAATAAGGGTGTATCCTAAAGACTGTATCCAGATTAGATTCAGATAATTTTGATTTATTGTTCTGTTTTTCCAAATGTACTTTGATTTGCAGTAGTAACCTCTGAAATATCTGGATCAATGTCAGCGCACAACCCCCTCTCCCAGGCTGAGGAATTGCCGGCAGATGGCAGCTGCCCGCTGCCGCTGCACATCATGCATTTTTCATAAAATATGCGAAAGTAAACCAAAGGTACATCTAGTGTGCGTGTGCTGGGGGGAGGAGGAGAGGAAATGTTTTGCAAGTCAGAGTCTACAATTAAAGGAAAATGCCTTTTTTTTTCTTCATAACCTAGATGTGTTAATCAGATTTGTTCTGTTAGTCCTGTTTGTATGAAGAAATGCTGAATCCTTGTTAGAACAAAATTAATCCCTTCCCCCACTTCAAGCTTTGGATACTTTAGAGAAATACTGTATCTCCGAAGTACCAGCTGGTCAATCAATTTATCTTGACATTTACAGCTGGGAAGTTCATCTATTAATAAGAGACGTATCATGTACCAAAAGAGATTAATGATAACCATGGATCAACACAGATACTGTACATAAAGCCATCCTCCTCCTCCTTCTAAGAAAACAGAATAGAGTTGTAACATAAGAACTATAATACAAATTTTTGAATCATCCACTGTTTGTTAGTTCCTGGAAATACAGAGTAAGGTCCTGAGCCTGTGTAAATCAGTGTATCTCTAATGAAGGCAGATGGAACAACAGTGATTTAGCTCAACAGAAAATGTGACTCACAGGCTTATCTGCAGTTTTTCTTACTGTTACATCTCTCTCCCTGGAGTCCTTTGCTTTCCAAAAAATTCAGTATCACCCGCTGCTAAAATGGATCATGAAAGGCAAAATAAGGTAAAGAAAGAGATTCTTTATGCGCATTAAAGAGTGACATTTATAATTTCTGAGAAGATCTGTTGCCTTTCTTAGTCATTTCCCCATTTTGGGTCACTGCAAAAGGTTAACATCTTCTGTGCAGGGAGCTTTCTGCATGTCACAGAGCTGTCCTTTGCCACAGGAAAAGGAAGATACAGTATCACTGTGAATAAATTCTTGTTTTACCCATGTCCTTTCACTTTGCCCCACTCGAGTACAATAATGATGGTCAAAAACCCCATGTGCAAAAATCAACATTATTCTGAGAAAGAGGCCCACTTACCCCTCCCCTGACCCTCCTCATCCTTCAGTCGTCCTTCAGCCTGATGTGATGCTTGCTGAGGTCAATGGGGAAACACCGTTGTCTTGTGACTGAAAATTGGGATCTAAAAGAATGTTTTTTCCCAGCTCCTTTTCCTTCTTCTTTCTTTCGTATTACCACATCCTCTGGTATTCCATGATAATAGCCACTGAGACTATCTCCATTTTGCTAGTGACTGAGTATCCCTTCTTCCTCAGACATTAATTTAAACCAAGGAAAAAGATTGTTTACATGAAGAATGTACAGCTGTGTACAGTAACCATGCCACATAATGTAAGTTTAATTTATACAAATGGTCCCATTGATTTTATTTTGGTTGCTCAAGCTTTTGTAGTCCAGGCTTTCCAGTGCTAATGTAATAAGGGCTATATGGCAAATAAACCTTTCTGCTTCCTCCTCTCTAGTTCAACCTCCTTTCTTCTTATAAATCTCTCGTTAAAACTTTTCTTAGCCTGATGTCCATTAAATGACCCTGACAGAAACTAATGTCACAATGGTTCCATCTTTCCATTCCCATTTGCCTGATAGAAAGTGAAACATCTGTTCTGGCTGCATACACAGCGTGAAAGGACCATGCTGTTAGTAAACAAATAGAAGAATAAGGAGGTCTATATTCCTATCCCACATTTATTTGTTTTCCCCTCCAATAAAATAGTTTGATGTGTGAAATGGTAAAAGTGTTAAAGGGCAAATTACCAATCCCATAGGTATTTCTAAGAATAAAAAATAAATAGCAATAACATTCATATTCCCTTGAGCAAGCTTCCGAAAATTAAATTCCTTAGTATGTCTGCCTTTCTGCTTTCCTCTTCTTACTGAGGAAAGTTAAACATTGTATTATTTAGTTAAATCATTTTAGTTAGGTCATTACCGCAGGCTGCGTAGGTTAGATGGTTATGAGTTTCCTTTTGTAGATTTGCTGTTCCTTTTTAGTTACTACTGACAGTTTCCCCATTACCACAGGGCACATTCTCATTGGAAGGTTGGTTGTGCAGTGGATTTTATTAATGGTCTTAATCTGCTGTCGTGTCAGTCAGTGCATTTGCCAAGTGGTGTTACAAGGGTTGACTGAACCTTGCAGTGAATATGAGAGTGAGAAACGTGTGTGAGGGAACCACCTCCCATAAAGACTGGCGTTTTTGACAGAAATATTAGGAAGAGCAGGCAAAAATTAGAGAGAAGTGGGAGCCTGTGTAAATTCCCCTTAACTTTTTGAATCTGTGAACTTTGAGACTCTTTCAGTTTTTGTTAATAAGCCATCTCCCATTTTATTTTCCTTATTTTAAATATAACCTAAGACAGAAAAAGCCTAGTACAGTAGAGCAGGTACTTTGATGAAAAGTTAACAGGGGAGATACTTTAAAAATTAATGAGATACCTAACTTGGAGTTAGTTGACTAATACCTCTTAAAATACTCACCCTTTATACAACTTACCAGAGAGTTCATGTGAAATAAAAATATCTGGACTTTGAATTCCCAAGGGCCAAGGCAGTTCTTTAGTTTGGAGATCTTCCTGTGCTGATTTTTCTATTTAAATAAAACATAAATCCTGACTGTTAAGAGGAAAACTGCCAGTCAGATTATATTACTGTGCCTCAGAAACACTGTATGCAGCCTGATCTTCTCATGTATATAATTCTGTTGACTTCAAAGTTTCAAAAGCCAAAAAGAACTGCCTGTTTTAAAAGGTAGGATATGGGACAGGTTATTCTAGGGCAGGCCAGTGTGACTGTCTGCAAGCCAACATGAAGAATGTTTGAGGCTCTAAAACAAATTCTGAACTGGAAGCTGTCTACCGCTGCAGATCTGTGCTTGAGTAGGAAGTTCCTAACATGCATCCTCATGAAGTTTTGCTACAAAAGATTGATTGCCTCAATTTCCTCAAAGGAATCGTATTTTATCCAAAATATCTTGTCAACTTTTTTTGTTAAAAAAAAAAGGGTGTTCCTTATGTAACTCCAAGCAAAGCAGTAGGTCACAAATGAATCACAGCATTTTAGACTGGAGCTGTGAGCTATTTATGTGTCTTTTAGGTGAGGAGATTTACTGTAGAAGGGGCTAGACATAAATAATAAAAAAAAAGAAATTGGAATTGGAGTAGAGAATAATATCAACCCTCCTGTTGTGGAAACAGAGCACAAGTATTTGAAAGCAAGATCATGATTTCTTGAAGTCCAGAAAATTTGTGATTCGGAGGACTGGGACCTTTCTCATCTAAAAGAAAGCACATTTGTTTTATGTTCAGTCAGTTGCTGACATCTACTGAAACATCAAAAAAGAGGATGCAATATAACTGTGAACACAATTGTTTCACTAGAGACACCTGTTTCTGTATGAACTGATCACCAAATTCACCTCTGGGTGGCCACCCTGACAATAATAAAAATACTTTGTTAGCAAGCACTAACTCCCACTGCTGGATACAGCAGGGTCCTCAAGATATTTTTAATCAATCTAGTCACTTACTGTTTTATTGTTCTTCATAATAATTTAAATTCCATTGGTTTTGAGTCCTTATTATTCCTTTGCCAGAGAGTCTCCCTTGCTTGCTCTGCCAAAGACTCGAGAGGTTTCTGGACTGTTGTACAGCAGGCATGACAGAAGGTTAATAATAAAAATAACCCGCCTTGGCAAAGCATCAAATTAGATGAAAGGAACCGCCTAATTCTATGCATTTGCCAAGTAACCTGGCACAAAACCAGGCTGAATGGTTACAACTTGTATTAGTGTTTCTTGAAAAAAATCTCAGCTGAAAATTCAGAGCTGCTTTGAGCCTCAAGAATACATATCTAGGATTCACAATCCATTTCAAAAGGAAAATGAAGGAGATTTAACTGACGATGAATGAATAGAATTAAAACAGAAATCTGGGACACTGTTGAGTTTATCAAGCCCTTCTTCCTTGTGTCAAATACACCACAAGATGTTGTGACTGCTTGAGTAGATGTTCCTCCAGCATCCCTTTCAAAGCCTAGAACAAAGGAAAAGTTTTCTTTACCTCCAGTTGACACTGGTGTTAGCAGTCACAGGGCAATGTTAGTATTAGAGAAATCTGAACCAGAGCCTGAGTCTCCAATACCTCTCACACATGACAGCATTCACATTTGGACTTGATCATCCTTGTAGGTCCCTTCCAACGCAGAACATTCTGTGGTTCTGATTATTTATTTTTTTTATTTATTTAACCCAGAGGGTGGTTGGTCACTGGAACAGGCTGCCCAGGGAAGTGGTCACAGCGCCATCCTGACAGAGCTCAAGAAACATTTGGACAATTCTGTCAGGCACATGGTGATTCTTGGGGTTGCACCATGCAGGGGCAGGGGCAGGTTGTGCTGTGGTGATCCTTGTGGGTTCCTTTCAACTAAGGATATTCTATGATTTTCTGTTGGAACTTGATTTTCCTTAGAGAATGATCACTCACAATCTGCAAGGTTTCCAGGATGAAGCTGCCCAGTATTTCCTATAGAAATTCTGAGTAGAAATAGTCAGTGGCCACATCTTAGACAACCTCAGTGTTTGTGTAAATTACTGTAGTCTCCAAAGGGTATCGGTGGATTGTTATGCTGCCCATCACCTAAATAATCCTTCCTACATGGCCCTGCACAAGGGTTTGTAAAGGCAGCATTTTCTGGAAGTCGTAGGGTTTTCACTAAATTTTCTCTTGGAGAAGGAAGAGAGGGGTTTAGATACTGTGTGTTTGGAATTGCTCTGTGGCTGAAGAAGGTGATTCTACCCATCTATCCTGTTCTGGTGAGCCCCCATCTGCAGTGCTATTTACAGTTCTGGTGCTCCTAACATAAGAAGGTCGTGGACATATTAGAGCAAGTCCAGAGGAGGCCACAAAAATGATCAGAGGACTGGAGCACCTCTCCTGTGAAGACAGACTGAGACAGTTGGGATTGTTCAGCCTGAAGATGGCTCCAGGAAGACTTTACAGCACCTTCCAGTACCTAAAGATACTACAAGGGCATTTAGTGATAGGACAAGGGGGAAATCTCTTCAAAATAAAGACAGTAGTGTTAGATTAGATATATGGAAGAAATTCTTTACTGTGGGNAGATTAGATATATGGAAGAAATTCTTTACTGTGGGGGTGGTGGGCACAAGTTGCCCAGAGATGGTGTGGATGCCCCATCCCTGGAAGTGTTCAAAGTCAGGTTGGATAGGGATCTGAGTAACCTGGTTTAGTGGAAAGTGTCCCTGCACATAGAAGAGGGGTTGGAACTTGGTGATCTTTACGGACCCTTCCAATCCAGACTGTTCTATGATTCTATGTTCTTTCTAGGAAAGTACCACTTCCCTTTCTGACGTGTAGAACATATAGCATAGTTTGAGAGAAGATCAGATGGACTGGGTTCATCACCATCCCAAAATTAAAAATTCATTTATTGCACTTTGCACTTTTCAGTTTTTCTCTAAAAGCCACCTGGTTTTGCTGATTGTTTACCAACATGGGGCAGTGTGAATGTTTTGTGTCATGTGGCTATTTTGAACTGACAAACATGTCTAGAACCCTTTTTCTGAATCTGATATGGTCCATTAAGCATGAGGCAACATGCTCTATTTTTATATCAGTGACACTATTCAGTAAGTATTAAATTTGTTTTACCACTTAACACATGGTCTGTATTTATGAATTTAACCTCCTTTTAAGGACAACTTGCTTTTTTGGCTGAGCTCCTCTCCTTCTATTATTATTACTGGCTTTACAGTTTCACCTACATCTTTTGCTGTTAGGAACACTGTACAAACACACAGTAAGAAATTAAAAATCAGGTTGTGAAAAGCTATATTCCCACCTATTTAATGTTGACTTTGGGTTAACCTTGTTTGGCTGAGCTACCTTACTTATCTATGTTGTTTCCCTAGAATAGTTCACCTGGTGCTGCTCACCTGTGAAATGGGGAGGTTTTGTAGTGTCTACTGCCAATTTTCTTCTTCCTCTGCAACAGATTATGTGAGGGCAGTTAGGAGTGGAGGTGAGGCAGAGTCTGGACAAGAAAATTGTGGTATGTTCCCTGTAGCACATAACACTGTTTAACATTTTTACCAATGATCTGGACAAGGGGATAAAGCCTAACCCCAACAAGGTTTTGAATTGGCATCAAAACAGGGAGATGAGGTGATAGTACAGAAAAGGGATATCAACCAGCAGGAGAATTAGAAAACTCATAAAGTCCAACAAAGAACAGTGCAAAGCCCTCAACTTGAATGAGTTGAACTCCAGGCAGCAGTCAAGGCTGGGAAATGACTGTCCAGGTGGCAGCTCTGCCAAAAGGGCCTGGGAGTCCTCATAAACAAACACCTGGCCATGAATTAGTAGTGAGTCCTTGCAGCCATGAAGGCTAATAGTATGGTGGGCTGTATTAGCAAAAGAACAACCAGAAGGTTGAAGGAAAATATTTTATTTCCTCTACACAACTTTTGGAAGGGCACCTCGGGAGCGGAGTGGTCTTGTAGGAGTGAGTTCAGTAGAGTGTCCCCACAATGGACCCGGGCTGGAGTATTTGCTGTGTGCTCAACTGGACGTGACCTTGAAAAGTCCAGGCTAATTTTTAAGTTACCTCTACTTTGAGTCCGAGTCTGGATGAGGTGACCTTCAGAGGTCTTTGCCAACATAAATGATTCTATTCTTTATGACTTTAAGTTATTACATGAAATTAAGGAAAAGTCTCATTCAGTCCAGTACATTAGTGTCAAAAAGACCAATCCTCTTCTGAAAAGGCGAAAATGCATCTAGTATTAACAGAAATTGCTATTTCAGTATTAATGACTGATAGAACAGGCGTTTTGTGGCATTTGATGACCTGTTTAGTGCCTGAGAAGTAGCTGAGAGCCCTTTGTTTGGCTTGTCACTAGTTGATGGAAAATGACCAACTTGAAGAGCACTGTGCTATTGGAAACACAAAGAATGTTTAAAGGAAAAAAATGCATTAATTGGATTAAAATCTGTTATTATATAATGTCAAGAGGGTTGAATGTGTGTTACCAAAAGCAGATTTG
This sequence comes from Gymnorhina tibicen, assembly GCA_013399875.1. Taxonomy (NCBI): domain Eukaryota; kingdom Metazoa; phylum Chordata; class Aves; order Passeriformes; family Artamidae; genus Gymnorhina; species Gymnorhina tibicen. The sequence goes on along the minus strand of VXAZ01004314.1, from coordinate 703,129 downwards.
GGGCCACAATCCTTTTTCAAATATGTTTTATTTGTTGAATAGCTGAAAGTAGATCCTCATATTGCTATGGCTATTGTGTTCATAATAGACCATCACATACCTTCCTGATAATTGAAAATCTATTGAAAATCTATTGAATATGTCCTATGACTGCTCAGGACTGATGTTGTAAAGAGCAGGATGGCAGGATTCTATTCTCATTATCACACCTCTTGTACAACATCTAACTGACCCTTCAGCCACCCATTGCCTGTCTCATTCTTCCAGTCTACATATAAAAGATGTAGCTATTCCATTATATATACCAGGTAGGAAAAAGCTGGCTGAGTGAGCTGGCTGTTGGCCCATAACTAGTTGGGTGCTGAAGGGGTTTATACTGAGATTTGGCATGTTACATACCTCTGTCTGTGACCTGAAGGTGGCAACTCTGATTGTGTTGGCAGATGACACCAAACTGAGTCAACATGTCTGAGAAGAGAGAGGCCATCCAGAGGCACCTTCACAGGCTGGAGGACTGGGCTGACAGGAACCGTGTGAAATCCAGACAAATATGAAGCATTATCAAAATGTCATTGCTTCTGTCTATATTTGCCTGTTTGGATAACTGTACAGGTGTACTGGGCTGGGTCACAATTCCTGTGACATTCCTGTGACATTTGAGCTAAGCCACATGTCAAGGTAGATTTTATGTACCAGATACTGTATTCAACTGTGACGTGTATATTCTGACTGTTAGCTCAGAGCCATCCCAGCAATGCAAGGAACCAGCACTTAGTCAAACCACAGGTACTTCAGGATGCTGGAAAAACATGGCAGCATGGGAATCCATCTATGTCTGGAACAAAATATGCAGGTGTCTTAGAGTGCCTTTATGCTGTTGTATCCCCTATCACCGCTCTATGCCCAGACATGATTCCTGAGCCTTTCTATGCCTTTAAAAATGGATGCAAGAGAGAGAGAGAAAAAACTGAGCGAACTTTTCAAAACAGTTTGTGCGTCGAGGACACAGAGATTGGCTGCTGCTGCTGAGGAGCAGAGGAAGCAGTCTTCTTGCTTTTCAGACAGCTTTTGGGCTCTGTTTCTTCAGAGAGAGAGAGAGAGTTAAGTTTTTTCCTCTGGGACTTCAGCTTTTCCCTTCTTCTCTTCTGGACTTGTTCAGAACATCAGAACACCAGAACACACTGGGAAAATTTCCACCTTAGGCCCGGAGGGTGCCTACGCCGACCCAGCTCCGAGGAGGAGGAGAGAGACCACACCCACAGGACTCTAAAATCTTTCAGGTTTTCTCTCACAGAGAGAGGTTTTGTTATTTAGCAATATTATTATTCTTTTCCTGTGTGTTTGTTAAATAAATAGTTTTTATTTTCTCCTTCACTTTCCTCTGAGGAAAATCTTTTTTATCCCGAACCTGTTGGGGGAGGGGCGGCTTTAACCTCCCTTCCTTTGAGGAGACGTTCCTTTTGGACATTTCCCTGAATTTGGCCCAAACCTTCACAGCAGGATATCAAAAAGGCTGGGAGAGGACTTCAGAAAAGGCTATACAGACATTCAAAGGTGTGAAATGGCCTCCCGATGAGGCGTGGCTATGTAGGCTATGATTCTTCAGCCTGCAAAAGAGGCAACTGTGGCGGGTATGATAAAGGTTGTGATACAGCATAGACAGGACAAACAGAGATCAGTTGTTTACTCTTTCCTTAAAGATCTGCATGGCATGTAGTGAAACCAGCATGCATGAGGTTCAAACAAGGAACATTATTCTTCCTGCAGATGCAATTAAGCTGTGAAATTCCTGATAACAGAGTGATGTGAATGCTAAAGGTTTTGATAGGCTAAAAGGGTAAATGGATGAGTTCTTGGAAGAGAAATTAATCCAGGACTACTGGACACAAAACTGAAGAGTTCCATGACCTGTGTTCAGCTGGCGGCCAGAAGAGCCTTCCGGGGAAGTGAAACAGTCTGCGCTTCCTCTAGGATTGCAGGACTGCCTGGATATCTGCTTTTGACCACCAACAGAGACAACTGGAGTCAGTGTACCTTTTGTATGCCCACTCATGTAGAGCTGTGTGCTGGAAGCAAAATCTTGCATTCAAAAGGGAAGACTGTTTACTTAGAAGGTTTATCTGACTCATGTCAGATAAATAGCATGTGTTTGGAAACAATTCAAAAGACAGAAATCTCAGTCAGAACTGTGAAGGAGCAGAGCTCATTCTGGAGAAATTGTATGGCCTGTAGTAAAAGTAAACAAAAGACTGTATTCAGCTGTGACACTCATGCATCATTCTCTCTGAAGTCCCAGGATCCAGGCATGCCTCAAATCCAAGGCAAAAATAGATAAGCAGCAAAAATAGATCCAAAAGTACCTTTGTGAGGGGAATAATTTTATTCACAGGAAAAGCTGCTGTGTTTGTTGCCTGTATAATCCTTTGTCACAGAACCCTGAAAGAGAGATGTGTATAACCCATATCTGGTTAGTAATGAAGGATAATAACGGATACTTTTCTCTTTAGACATGATTTTTTCAGATTATTTGTGTTCAGCAGGATTTTTAAAAAAAAATTACTTCTCTGAAGAGACCTGTTGAGGATGGTCACAACTAGGGGTGCAGAGCTGGACTGATAACTTCTATTTCAGTTCCAGGGAATGCCTTGGTTTCCATGCCAGCTGGACAAAGAAGAAGCTCAATAGAAGCTCAAATACTTAAAGGCATTTTAGGCTTTTTAGAATAATTTGAGGAAAAGTTTGATTGTGTATTCATTTGGTAGGATTATATTTATATTTAACTAGGTCTGAGAATGGAAAAGATATTTAATTGGGATGTGACAATAAATTGAGGTTGAAGCTCTAAATAGCAAATGGTGCAAACACAAATCAGGCTGAGTCTTCTGACTTCCAGAGAGGTGTGTTAAACTAGTCTGTAGATGCAAGAGCAGTTCCTTACCTCTCATCTGCTGATTACGTACAGAATTCATCTGCCACTGATGTTGAAAATGTATGATATATAGCATAAACTATTGCAATATTCAGAATTTTCTGAAGTGAACTTTATGTGTAAAGATGTATGGTGGAAAGAATGCAGCTGTGGTAATTTCTACTTGCTTGAGATATTTCTTTCCAAAGTACAGTAGTTCCATGTTAAAGTTTCAAAGCACGTTTCCAGCCATGGCACAGCATTCTTTAGAGGAGTTTTTGCAGATGAATTCCTTGTCCTTGGGGCAGTCCACTGTATAATCCCCGTGCTCCCTTTTCTGCCCTAATGTGAAATTTTTCCTGACTTCCAGTACCAGGAAGGAATTGTGATATAAAAATTAATTCCTAGGCCCCTGACAGGGAAAGGCCTAAAGGCATTGCCCTCCCAAACAACTCATCAAGGTAATTTATTTCCACATTTTTTTGAAGAGTGAGTGGACACCAGCAGGTAACTTAACTTTTGGTGGATTACAGGACTTCCATTTTTGTAGCTGGTGGTGTTAATGATTTATCTGCTGTATTTGTGGATCATGTTTTATCAGGCTGAGTTTATATAGGAATTGCATTAGACACTCTGGGGAGTTTAAATTAAGAGGAATGCAAAGAAATTTGAAATTCTGGAAGGCCATGGGCCAAAAATACAGAGGCAGATGAAACAGAAAATGTCAAGTATTTGAATTTTTGGTTCATTGCATAACTACTACACTGTTAATAACATCAGTAAAAGAATCTAGTTAAATAAAACTTAAAAGTTGCTGTGTACAGGAATTTGAAGATCATTATTTTCAACAGTACATTGTTCCTCAGATGCAGTTTTTGATATTATACACCACTCAAATCCCTAAACCATCATAATCTGTAACTCAATTTCCATTTATACCTAAAAAGCTTCTGACGTCTGTTTAAACACCAGTATCTACACAAGTACATAGAAATTTTGCTCCTGCGGCGTATCAAGTGAAAGAATCTGAAGTTTAAGGTGACACTGAGCTTAACAAGCAGCTCCTAGTGATTTTTGAATCATTGAATAATAGAACCAGTTAGGCTAGAAAAGAACTTTAACGTCGTCAAGTCCAACCATTGACCCAGGACTGCCAAGTCCACCACTAAACCATGTCCCAAAGAAGTGTATTAAACATCTTTTAAATAACTCCAGGACTGGTGACCCAACCACTTCCCTGGGCAACCTGTGCCAGTGCTTGACAACCCTCTTGGGAAGAAATTTTTTTCTAATTTCCAATCTAGACCTCTTCTGGCACAACTTGAGGCCATTTCCACTTATCCTATCACTTTTCACTTGGGAGAAGAGGCCGATCCCCACCTGGAAGAAGGGACAGGCACCTCAGGAAGAGTACAAAGGTGTTGTGGGGTTTTGAAGGTAGAAAATTAGAAGGGCCAAAGTCCAACTAGAATCTAAGCTATTTACTGCTGTGAAAGACAATAGAAATGTTTCTATAAATACATTAACAACAAAAGGAGGGCTAAGGAGAATCTCCATAATTTACTGAATGTGGGGGGGAAACACAGTGACAGTGGATGAGGAAAAAGCAGAGGTACATAATGCCTTCTTTGCCTCAGTCTTTAAAACAGACCAGTTGTTTTTGGAGTATCCAGCCCCTGAGTTGGAAGACAGGGATGAGGAGGAAAATAAAGCTCATAATCTGAGGGGAAATTGCAGTGAACTGCTGCTCCACTTAGACACACACAAGTCCATGGGCCATCCGAGGGTTCTAAAGGGGCTGTGGAAGTGCTCACTGGGACACATTCCATCATCTATCAGCAGTTCTGGTTAACCAGGGAGGACCTCATTGGCCAACGTTTGGCAAATGCCCATCTACAAGAAGGGCTGTAAGGAGGTTGAGGGCACCTACAGGCCTGTCAGCCTGACCTCGGTGGCGGGGGAAGGTTGTGGAATCTCGAGTGTCATCAAGCGACACGTACAGGGCAACCCGCTGATAACGGGATTTAGCGGATTTGTCCTTCAGTATTTCTTCTCCTTTCAGTGGCCTTAAATTCTTACTGAAGTCTTTCACATTGACATACAATCTTTTGAGTGAATATTGAGATAATTTGATTAGACTTTTGAGCCTTTTTTCCTTGTAGTTTTTTATGGCAGGCAGTTGGGCTTCTTTTCAATGAGTCATCAGCTCTTGTGAACAAACAGCACCAGCAAGGCAGAGAGCTGAGTTCTGACAGTAGTAGATGAACTGATACAACAAAATTTTACAAATGCAACTTCTTCCTCCCTCTGTGTCATTTATGTCTTATTTTTTATGTGTACAGTTTGTATTTATTTCCTTGGCTTGGGGGCAAGGATACAGTAGGAATACACACACACACACACACACACACACACACACACACACACACACACACACATGATAATATCAAGTAATTTACTGAAATAAATTAAGCAGAGCTGCAATTCTGTGCCCTGACTGTGAATTTCCATAACCCCCTCCCTGAGCAGTATGTATGGTTCACAGTGGTTAGTGTCCATTTTACCATGAATCCAGAAATTGTTGATCCTGCCGTGTAAGCCCATAACATTTGATCTTAAAGATCAATCTGTTGGGCTGTAGCAGTATGTCAACTATATGTCAAGCCATCTTGCTGTTTTATTTTTTTTTCTTTTTGAATTATTTTAGCAGCCCAGACAGGAAATGGGGGGATTAAATTTGGTCCATTAAATTTGGTCCAGATAGAGGACAAAGTGAGGAAATACTGCTTTCAGGCTTTATCCAGTTAATAATTTTCTTTTGCTAACAACTTTAGTTGTTAGCTTATTAATTTGTCTCAATAGGTACTTGTCTTAACATGCTTATATTTACAGGCAGATGTCATACCTGCTTTTCAGTATAGAGCTGATAACTGGTTGTTAGGTGAAGTTCAAGATTATCCTTGTCATAGTCTGCATATTATTTCATTGTGGTCAAAATCAAAGGTGAGGGATTAGTGGAAGTATGGCATTTTAAAGCTGCCTGACAACTGCTCTCCTGCATGAGATATTATTATCATTGTTTTCCATGACTATTGTTATCATGTCACCATATCATGTTCACTTTGTCCTCTTTGTCACCTTGACAAGTGCTAGGCTGCAATTCTGCTTGATCCCAACCTGGAAGGATTGTATTTTTATGTTGTGCAGGAAATAGGAAAAATATTATGTCTTCTACAGTCACATTTGCAAAGATTTGCTATTGTGCTGCAGTCAGTGTGACTTTGCTTGGAGAAAGAGTTGATGGCAAGGCTCCTGTAACCTGCTTCCCAGGCTGACTGGGTTGTATCCAGACAGGCCTATTGCTCTGCCTCTGAAAGCAGGGGCATCTGTGGTCAGCAAAACTTTGCTTTTCTCTGTGTGAGCTTTTTCTGGGGTCCTGAACTGGCAATCTGCAAAGACTGCATAGAAACTCCAGGTTTTAAAATCTGAGTCCTCCTCCAGTGCTCCTCTTCTCTCAGCCTCAAGGCTGAAATTGCTCCATCTACACCTTAGGAAGACAAAGCTCAGTTTACCCCACAGTTTGTGTTTTTGTGTTTGAGCACTAAAAACTGAAGTGCTGCACAAAATCCATGCCATCACCCTCCTTTCAGTGCAGAGGTAGCTGCACTGAAATGTTATTCTTGATGGTTTTCAGAGAATTAAAATCTTCCATTTGAATCCCTATCCTGCTTTTCCTCTTTCTCACATTTTATTTAGATCACATCACAGCAGCTTTTGGCTTGACTGGAAGCTATCGGCTTAAAATTTTCTGATCCTACAAGTAGCATGCTGAACGGAGCATGTAGAGAAGAAAGTCAGCCTCTGTCTCTGGGCTTTTATTTTGCCATGCCCATATTAACTTTTCTGTTGGCTTAAAGAGAAAACTTGGCACCTGTACTGCCTCTTTAGGTCAGCAGAACAAGATGCTGCCTTCTCAGCTAGCTTGAACTTGTCCTTGGTTGTTTCTTTATATGGAAAATAATTCTCACTGCTGCTAGCAATAAAGAGTTCAAGCTCCCAGTACCTTTTGCAAACAAAATCAGAAGCATGAATACTAATTTTTTTCTCTTTTTATTATTTTTTTCTTTCTTTTTTTTTCTTAACTGGGAAACTGGGGCAGAGAACATGGAATAGGATTTGCCCAGAGTTGTCCAGCAAGTCAAGGATGCAGCTAGGGAAGAATCTGATCCCCTGAGACCCACTGCCTCCGCCACATGGGCTGCAGTAATCACCCTAAGTAAGAAGCTGCACAATGAAGAAACCACAGCAAGAGCTGCCTCTTGCAGCCTGTTTCACCAGCTTCATTCATTTCCATTGTTTTCAATTTTTCCATATCACCCTCCCTTTTGTGTGGTAAGGAATTTGGTGGCAAAGTCTTTGAATATGTGGAAGGATCTGTTCTGAATTTGGTGGCAAAGTATTTGAATATGTGGAAGGATCTGTACCTATCGAGGGGGAGAAGGTTCCAGGTTCAGAAGGAGCTGCAAGATGAGCCATGGCAGAGCAGCCTCTGCTTTTGCTGATCATGCTCAACTTCTGCTTACATAACAATGCAATTGTTGCAGAGGTATCAGTATTGTTGTTTATCACATTCATTTTTCAGGTATGAAGGGTAAAACTACTTTGGCTCATCAGAATTCATTTATTCCTTCAGAAGTTCAAAGAAGGGTCAGCACAAACAAGATCTTTGGCTTGAAAGCATTTAGGCTTCTTTTTTGTTAATGTATTTTTTTAAATAGTTATTTATTTATTTTATTCATTTTTTTTCCTTATCTTGCATTAGTTCCATTTTTAGCTATGTCCCCACATAAAATATTTTTGGCACAGAAAGTCCTTCATTCAAGCCATTCTCCTTCATGTCACCGATTAATTCAGACCATTAATTAAGAAGCAAACTAGCTAATCATTTGTCCATATGTGGCCTGCATATGTAGCAATCTTGTAGGCTTATGAATGCAGTTGGCTAGCAAAGGAACCACTGGCATTTCATTACATTTTTGTGTGTCTCAGCATTTTCTGCCCCTGCCCCAAAAAAATGAAAAGCCAAAGCACATCTCGTCTTTACAGTAATTCCTACCAATGCAATCAGAAACAGAAAAGCTTCTCATCTGACATTTCTAGTCCAATTTCCAGAGCTCAGATCTTGTTACTAAATGGGCAGCCACCTGGTCAAAATTTTAGCTCATTTTTTGCAAGCTGCTATTGGCAAAACTCTGTGATGGTTGCTAAGTTTATACTGTGAATAAAATCAAAGGTAATTTGGGTAAGTAAAGAATCAGTGATAACTGAATGTTAGACATGAATTCTCCTGTTGTAATCTCTGTCTGTGACTTTCAGATTTTATTACAGGCTATGCCTTACTGAAGTCTCTGAGCTCTTCCCCATCAAGTCCCAGTTTAATCAAGACTTTTATTTTGGCTTATTCTCTCTCAGTATTTTCATAGTTCAAGTCTATAATCACTATTCAATAGTTTTAATTATAGCTACTGCTCAAGAGACCTGAAACATAGCTTTTCATATCTTTATGAACTATTTCTTGTATGGGGTTTAGAAGATCTCATAATTTAAATGCTATTAGAAAAGTTTTATGTGAAGTGGAAGTGAGATCTGGACCATAGTGAATACACATGAATGGCTTCAACATTTTATTAATTGCTTTGTGCTTGGATCCTGCAGCCATCACAGACTTAGCAGGTGCAAGGTGCATGTGCACACTACAGGACTTTGGGGGGGCTTCAGAACACAACTCTTTAGGGTGATGAGAAATGCCCAGGCCTCCTCTGTAGCTTATCTATAAAAAACAAGCGTTACAAAACTCACTGCCTTCCAAACCTTCAAAAATATCCTTGTGGGTCTGTATACACTAAAAGAGTTGTTTCCTGCAAGGATATCCTCAGGTCAAGGTGGTGAGAAACAGACGGCACAGGCAAACATCTGCTTTGCTTTGCCTTTTCTATCATGAGACTGGGGCAGCCTGTGGATGTGATTAGTGATCCCGTGGGAATACTGCCATGCTCCAATATATATCCTCAGTGTTTACCCTGGTTTGATTCTTTTTTGCACGCTGGCAGATATCACCAACTCACGCAGTGTACACATCACTGTGCTTCAGTTTCCTTCATCCTGATATTTTTCACTGTGGACACAAGCAGTGTTTACAAGGTTGCCCTGGAAGGAACAGGCACTCAGCTTATCCTAAGCCTAGTTCTGGACAGTGAAGTCTTCTAAGATAGACCAGGCACATTTTCTTCCTAGAAGTGCCTTTCGAAATCTCCACAATCAGATGTTCAAGCTTGGATTTCTTAAGGGTGTAAAATACCTGGAAAGAGACACAAGGCAATAAAATTGCTCATAAACACCTTTAGTGATGATTCTTTTATATTCTCTTACATTTATAAATAGAAAATGTGATGAATGCTATTACCTGTCTGCCTTCATGTGTCCTCCTGAGTTGGCTTCATCACTTCATTTGAAGGTGATAATTTTTGCTTTGTCTTCTCTCTTTTTATCTCTGTTCTGTTTTTCTTTCAGTGCTGCTCCAACTCCCGACTAGTGGATGTCAATATTCTATCTAATCCTCTGAAACTGAACTCTCAATTTTTATTTTTTTTTTTATTATCTTCTTCCAAGGCAAAGTACTGTCTATAATTGCTGCTGGAATGAAAGCACTGGAGAATGAAAACAATATTTGTCTATTAGAGACAACAGAATAACAAACTTCTCTGTAATGCAGTTGGCATGAAGCTTCTGTATTTTCATGTGTGGATGATTGTTACTGTGATCAACAAGAAAAAGTTGCTAGACAGTTGTAGTCTGCGGAGGGAACTAAGAGCTGTTCTGTCTGAAAACATTAAACTAATTTAAATCAGGCTGTGGGAAAAGTGATCAGAAAAAACCACACAATCGATTAATAGAAATGTGTCTAACATGGAGGAGGGAAAGAGAGTCAAGGGAATCTGTAAGAATCCTGCTTATATCTTCAGTGGGTTGTGAGTCTCATTTTTTTTTCAAATGCAAAAAAAAAATAAGGCATGAGAGAGAAAAGAGCACAGAAGAGGTAAAAAATATTTATCTGGAGTAAAAATGAGCTGTTTGTTGAGATAAGCCCTTTGCTGGTCACTGAAAACAGTTGTCTGATGCAACATATAACAGGCTGTGCATGACAGAGGAAAGATTACTTAATACTTGCCTTTCTTCTTTGGTGCTAATAAAGAAGCTGTTATATTCCACTTTCAGAGACAGGAAAGCTGACTAGGACTGAGCTGTTGTAGCTCTCCTTGAGGACAGTATGTCGTCAAGGGGAAAAGGTGGGACTGAAAGCAGTAGAGAGTGGAGCTGTGTCAGAATTAGGAAAGCTATGGGAGAAAAGTTAGATAATCAATTCTTAGTTGCATTGCTCTGAAGATATCTTTCCTCAGAAACAGTTTTGTCCGTGGTAAATAATGCTATATGTAAGGAGGCTTTTGTCAAAAGGGACCAGAACTGAAAGATTTGGACTAAAATCAGATGTTCTGCTGTGTGTGGGCTGTGTTGGATGTCCAGGGTGAGAATGGGAAAATTTCTGACTCTACCCAAAGAGGCAAGTGATGGCTAAAGACCTGCTCAGCAGAGGGAGTGTGGTCAGAGAGATAAGAAAATGTCAGAGGTACAGTTTTCTCAGAGACTGTAAGAATCAGTGATAAACATAAGAAGACACTACACACACAGATCCTTCAAATATCTCTAAGAGTCTAGGCCTTGGTCCTCAGGATTATCCAGGCTTTTGATTCTGATAAGATGATTTATGAAGGTGCCAAAAGGTACTGTTTAAAAAGATGCTATTTATTATGTTTGCATTGAAAGCCTTCAGTTCACAATATGGGACATGCTAGGGAGATAATTTGCAATTGTCTAATCTATTTGTGAAAACTCTGAGCACGTAAGCTTGATGTGAAATTAAGTCTCTCTTTGAGACTTAGGAAAGAGACTTAGGAGCCCCTTTGTTATTTCTCTACTACTTACTCCATTTCTTTTTTCGAACTGACAGGTACAAAATTATACATCTCCAAATATTGTTGGCTTTAGCAATGTCCTATTATAGCTATGCCTCCGTTGAGGAGAACAGTCTGGTGTCCAGAAAAGAGATGCTGACTTACCCATGGTGTCTCTTATTGCAGTGTCTTCTCTGATTCTCTTACTGCACCATGGCCATCATACCATCTTTCACATGGCATAGAATATGGAACAAAGATACTTGGATTATACCCACCTCCTCTGCATCTCAGAGTGGCCAGTGGGATATGACATGGAATAAAGTGGGGCTTTAGAGGGCCCAGCAGAGTGATTCCACTCCTCAGAGTGTCCATTAGTTTATCTCTAGTCATGCTGCCAGTATTAGGTTTGAGCCCCTTTAATACTCAGTAGAGCCCTTTCCACCTTCAGTGTGCTTTTATCTCACTGCCAAACCAGGAGTTTTTATTTAGAGCCCTGCAGTAGTGAATAAAGATCTTGTGCTAGAACCAAGTCTTCAACCCAGTAATGTTTTATGGAAACAAACAAATCTTACCCAGAAATTTTACCACCCTTTTTTCCACCCTTTTCTCCTTTTGTTTCGTTTCAATCAGCACCAAACTCCATTACCTGTGAATAAGATATTAGTTATGCTGAGCAGGTCATATTGAACGTATTTCTATTCCTTGCAGATACACAGTCAGTCTAGTATTAGTTATTGTATTAGCTCATTGTCACTGTGGTGGATGATATTTTTGGCTTAGGGATAGCTATACAAAATTAATTGAAGCCCAAACCCCATTTTTGGTCTGGCCTGGCATGCATGCAAATACAGTCTGATTTTATTATTCTTTTGTTTCATCAAAGAATAGTAGTGAGGAGCTTTCCCTATCTCCACATCACAGGCTTACAAAATTTTAATGAGCAGGTGAACACCATTGCAGAAGGGACTTCTGGGCCTGAAGTAGAGGAGAGAGGCATTTCTGGGCTTTTCAGGGGTTTTTTGCTTCTTTTTGATACGGTGTGTTTAAATACTGATCTCTTCATTTCCACTGTGTCATAAAGTTGCTGAACCAGAATGGAGAGAAAAGTGCTTCTCTTACTGAAGCAGAATGTAATAATATATCTGCTTGCCATGTGCCATTATCAAAGAAATACTGCAGCCAGGTTGGGCAGAACATTTGGAATCTCATAATCATTTAAAATCTTATTTCAAGCCAAGAAAAGTCTATAAGACAGATACATCAATATGCACATTTCATAATCCATTGTCTACCCCTTTATCAAAATATTTTCTTTCTTTTTTTCTGAATTTTTTTACTATCTTCCATTATCTTTGTAAAGTGCTTGAGATGGGCTACTCATAGAAGAACATATTCTTTCAGGTAATTATTTATGTGAATTCTAAGTCTTCCTAGTCTTCAGCAATACATAAATGTACTTGAATACACACATGATAATAGAGCCTGCAGCATGTGCCCAGTCCTCTACTTCCCTCTCTTTCCTCTACTTGTCCAGCTCAGGGTTCTGTGCTATCCTTCCATATGTCCTGATCACAGTTTATTCAATCCCTTCTGCTCCAATGTTAGCAAGCTTGAAAAGAGATCCCTGTCCTTTCTTATGAGAGCCAAGGCTAATCTGAAAATGTTTTTACTTCCCAATTATATGATTAGTAATGGGAGTTTCATACGATGGATCTCACTTTACTCCCACACAAAGCTCCATTTCACTGCAACATAATCCTGTCAACTAAAGTGCCAGTTTTATCTCAGTGTCACCAAGAGAAAGGAAAAGATCAGAAATCTCTGTAAAGCAGGATCCCTTTAAAATTGTTGTTTGTAGCAACTCTTTGTGGAGAGGCTCTTTGAATCTGAATGGTCAGATTAAAAAAAAAAAATCGCAGCTGATTTCTTTGCTTAAAAATAATGATCATAATAATAAGAACAACAACAATAACTCTGGTAAATTGTTTTTCAGTGAGCTGGGTTTCTGGGGAGAAGCCTCCAGAACAGAGAGGTGTGAGGCACACAGAGGGTGGGAGGGAGAGTGGCAGTGCTGCTGCTCCCCCACGTCCCTGAAGAGCCCACCAGGCTGGGGAATCAGCAGGGGGGAGCAAGCAGTGCCAAAATGTTCCTCACAGCACTGTCTGACAAGGGAGCTCACATGAAAGCTCTGCTATTTTAGTAAAAGTCTTTGGATAAAAATAAGACCATAATACACAGCAGTGATCTAATAGTTTATAACAGGTTTATTCACAAGTCCTCATTTAGTGTCCACTTAGGTAAAGCTCCTGTTGATTTATCAGCTAGTCAATCAAAAAGCAAAATATTTTGTCAAATGTTTAAAAATAAATAGCCATCTGACTTCAACAAAGGAAGTTTTGCCCCATCCAGCTGTTGTTTTTATAGAGTTTTCTATCACCATTTATGGTGTTTCTTTTCTCTCCTGCTCATATGCTCTTTTTCTCTTATGCAATGAATTGTGAGAGTAAGACAAACTAGGGAAGGAGATAAAGACACCATGTGATTTTTCTTTATTTGTTCTGTAAAGCATGTAGCTCATTTTATACAATTGTATAAATGGCAGTAAAACACTTGGCCTCAGTGGGAGCTTTATTTGGGTAATTTCTACATAAGGATTGCAGTCTGGGGCTCCCACTGTTTTAAGCAGTTCCAAAATACTGAGATCACATCTGTACAATATCTAAAATTTATTTAGCTTCTCTACAAAGCTGAGATATTTGGGAAAAAGGAGGAAGAAAAAAACCACTAAATGAATGCATTTTAGGAGTGTATAGAGTTGGATGGTCTCTCCTCTGAGCTTTGTTTGTGTTTTCCATTTAAAATAATGTGTGAAAGTACCTGGCAGTTCTTATGTTTCCATTTTTAGTCTCTAAGCAAAAATACCTTAAAGAGACTTTTCATTCTGAGAGAGAATAGCAAATGTTTTACAATACCTTATCTTAGGTATACGATAATGTTTGTACATAAAAATCTTGCCCCTGTCCCAGGGGAGGATAAGGTGAGGGGCGAGGTGACACAAACCACAGCAGCTCTGTGCCGTGATGGCACAGGGTGCAGTATTTTGCCAAGCTTCCCCAGACTGCCCGTGCAGAAGCCTGTGCTCCATTGGCACTGAGGGGCACAGCAGACTGGCACGTTCCCCAGCACAGGGGGCAGCCCTTGGCTGGGCACAGGACTTCACAGGAATTTCTTGTTGCATTTTCACAGGAACAGACAAGCTGGCTAAGGATTTCACCAACAAGCCAAAACGTGACATGAAGCCTTTTTATCTGTATGAGTCAGAGAAGAACAAAATCTAAGAGGCTGCCGACTCTCACAGCCTGAGAATTGATTTTTTGGTAGATTCTACCACTTTATGTAAATAATAAGCTTTTCAAGAATAACAATGAATTCTTCTTTTAAATATTTAAACTCTGAAAGAGATTGGGTTAATCAGTAGAAATAATATTGACCTGAGTATACATCACCCCAAATATTTTGAACCATACTCACCTATTCCCTTCATCTAAACTAGCTACTTTTACAGAAATATGAATAATTATGCTGTTGGAAAATACCCGACTCTGCACAAAAGAAAAAAAAACAGAACTGAGGAAATGGCTAAAAGGGCTAATAAAGAGCAATGAGGAGAAACAATTAAATATTTGGAGAGATGAACACTATGAAATGGGGATGCCGTGTGGCTTTAATTTAAAATGATGACTTTCTAATGGCTGTTCTCCTGCAGTTGAACTGTTTTTCTAAGATATATATTTGGTATTTTAGTGTATGATCATGTCTTAGAGAGTCCCCTTGTAGATCTCTGTGGAGAGTCTGTTACAATTTACTTGCCTTGAAATTCAATAGCTCTTTTTTGCTACTGCAATGGCCTTTGTGACCAGTGTAGAAATCAAATGTGAAAGAAGCACAAACCCAGAGGAAAGGAAGGTGTTAAAGACTAAGTGGTCCTGTAAAACTTTTTCTGCTCTTACTCCAGCTCTTGAATCAAGAGGCACTCAGGACCCAACTGCAGGAATTTTTACAATTGCCAGTCAGAAAAGTACTTGTTCTCCTCTGAAAAAAGTGATACTGAAGTGCCATTATGGGGATCTTGCTTTTACATAAAGACACCATAAGAGGATAAACAAAGTTAAGGCAGTACGAAGGGCCTTCATCTTGCAACAAGAAAGACTTGGAATCTTTGATAGTGGATATTTATATGCCTAAGATACAAGCATCTGAAGTATCAGCACCTAAGCAACAAAGGTAGATTTTGTGACAAAGAATGAAAAGTATTGTGCAGGAGGAGAGGCTGAAACAGGGACGCAGCCATTTCCTTACCCTCTGGAAGCACACATACTGGTGGAAACAATGCAGGGAGCAACAGTTTTCTCGGATGTCCAGTAAATCTGCTCCACATATAAATAGCTAGAAGTGATACTGAAACAAGCCGTATGCTTTATAGTTTGAAAATTGAATCCATCAAAGGCCTATAACAAGCTGACAGCTTGGAATTAAAACCGTGCCTCCAAATAGGCCAGCAAAGACTACTGGATTTCTGGGACCTTCAGTGTACTGGTGAGAGATGTATAAGCTTGAATATAATCCTTTATACTTTCTCAAAAGTAGAGTGTAATGTGCAAGGTAGGCCATGTACAGAATAGGCATTCCACTTTAATTTTAGTGTCAATGAATTACTGGAGTACTATAAAATAAAAAACAGGTTATAAAACATGCAGGAGAAGAACAAGTTGTACTGCCAGCTCCAGCTCAGATACATATGCACAATGCTGAGAAAATGAGCCGTCTTTCCCAGCCTCAGTGACAGTAAATAAAGAGCGATGGCTAACAAAAACAATGTGATAAAGGCTGGGTTGTGTGAATTGCCCTTTTGCAGGAAGCCCATAGTACAATGTATTCATTAGTCATATTATTGCTAACTGAGGGTTATGTATAGCTCCCTGTCCACCCAGCTCAAAGCACAATATGCACTGTATATTTCCTCTGATGCACTGTTAGTGATCAAATCTAAGCTGGCTCTAATGTAAGCCAGAAAGGAAAATAAACCCAACAGTTCTTAGAAGGGGAGGAAAAAGAAAGCAAAGGAACAGTAAGGACAGATTAATTTAAAGTGATGTGAAAAACTGAGGGTATGTACCGCATAAGAGATGAAAAAAATATGGGAAGTGGCATTCCACGAGTACTAGAAAAAATCGATAGCAATTGGCAGTGTTTTACATTCATGTATTATGGTCCTTGGCTCAGCTACTGCCAGTGGTGGTGTTTATTACAATGCTGCCTATACTACAAAGGACTGAAAAGAGCTGCCAATCTCCAGCTGGTGATGTGCTTTATGTCAAGAGTAAAGATAGAAGGACTGATTCAGACAACAGACCAGCAATTTTCTCATTAGGAAAAAAGGACTCCTGATGGTTTTAATCCAGAAGGAAGATGGTTGATCAGCCTGGAGTGCATTCTGGTCTTTTGAACATCTGAAGAAGTCATTACTTAAAGGCCTTGGAGGGTGTGGGGGCATCCAGCTACTCAGTGCTTGCTCATCAACTTCAGCAAGAGGAGTCAGAAGGCTCAATTATGAAAGTCTAGTAGCAGTAAAACCTAAAATACTCCCTGATTTCCCAATTTGCTCTGTCAGGTTTGAGAGCTGAAGAGGCACTGATGAGGTAGAGTCAGATGTTCAGTCGAGTGACTTCAAAGTAACAAGTTACCACATATCAAGGCCATGGTAAACGTTCTTGCGAGAGCTGTAAGCCAAAGGCAGATGCCTGATGAATTGAGAAAATTTAGTCAGAGTGGAAAGGAGCTATGTGCAGCCATGGAGGCTGCTCTGGAGCCAACATTATCTCCCTCGTCAGTACTACTCCTACACCTGAATGTTGTCACACACAGAAGCAGAAACGTTTTCCATTGTGTCCTTGTACCTCCTTTCATCTCCAGGATTGTGTATAAACCATATTTCCATGTGAAGAGAGATTGTCAAAGAGGCCTAAAGAGGTAAAAATATCTGAAGTCTACTGAAATTCAGTGCAAATTGAATGTTTAACAGATTAAGACCCCAATTAAATTATCAAGGACTCAGAAAAACCCCACAGATATTGCTGGTGTAAGTTCATGTAATTGCATAGTACCAAGTCCCAGTTTAACTTCACCCATAATCTCATTTTGTTCTGTAAAACACATAGTTTACCTAAGATTTTAAAAGCAATTCATTTCTCTTGACAGATAAGACATTACATTATTTTCTTACATTTGGATTGTCATCAGTCATCAAGTCAGAGATAACCCAAAGTCATTATACCAAGTACTTATAATTTTCCCCCTCAGAAAAAAAGCATTGATTCCTCACCCCATTTGACTTCTCTCTAGGTACAGGAATATAAAACCCAACAGAGAGAAGCTCAACATTTGCACTGACAGCTGCACAGGGCTCAGTTTTATCATAAATGAATATGACTTTCCCAGAGAAATGAATTCAGAGATTCAGTGTGTGCTCACTAGGTTATTGAAGGAAGGCTCACTGGGAAGTCTTGTGATGGTCTACACTGAATTTCTGCAGGGCATCCCCTTGAAACAGGAGTTCACACAGAAGACACACCACAGTGTTAATTAAGCCCACGATGCTTTTGCAGCACTTAACCAACTAGTAAATTTTTTGTGCAAAATATGAATACTCCTGAAACTGTATTTTGGCCTTACTGATTTGCCTGGTGACACGGCTCCAAGCAGCATGTGAGGTTTTCTAGTTTGCTCGGGGGACCAGCTAAGTCAGTGCTGAAACAAAGACTTTGATGGAGACTTACACTATCCATCAAACACTTTATTGGCCAAAGGAGAGCCAAGGATTAGAGGCTTAATCCTTGAAGCAAATTTTATTTCCTAACTTTTATTTTGCCCACAAAATAAAGTCCCTATAAACCCAGCCGTAGGATTTACTGGATGCATTTTTCCAGCTTGAAAGCAAATCTTTAACTCTCTATCCTTCATTTTATGAGACTGTGAGTTTATCAGAGCCCTCCAGTACAGGGTTAAGCCTCAGCTTCTTTTGTACTTGACTTGCCTTGACCAAAGGATCTCGAGAGCAGGGGCAGCACCTCAGGAATGGTGGGCCTGAGAGTGGCAAATAGCAGGATTGAAAGTAGAACTAGACCAGAAACAGGAGTTTGCTATTATTTACTTACCAAGTATTCTGGTTCAAGCTACAGTGAAGCACTGAGGAATTGGTTTTGGATCTTAACTGTTGCCCACCGCTCTGCCCATTACATTCCTTTGCATTATGTAGCTTTGTACACTGAATAAAATTTACAGACCAGCAACCCTC
This sequence comes from Gymnorhina tibicen, assembly GCA_013399875.1. Taxonomy (NCBI): domain Eukaryota; kingdom Metazoa; phylum Chordata; class Aves; order Passeriformes; family Artamidae; genus Gymnorhina; species Gymnorhina tibicen. The sequence goes on along the minus strand of VXAZ01004314.1, from coordinate 684,855 downwards.
TGAGGACAAGAGATGAAGGCACTTCCTCCTACATTTGAGGTAGCTTGGGAGGGCAGCTGAGCAGCTGAGCAACAGGAAATGCTGAGATAGTAAATGGCACATGCTTATTGCCAGGGCTGCTCAGGAAACTCCCTGATTTAATCACCTGATTTTTAGAGGGGACCGTATTGCTGGAACAGCACAGGAGAGCAGAGGTAACACTGTACTTGAACCCCCTTTCTGAAGGCGTGGGGTTTGTATGCTAACAGGGCAAGATTTTAATATTCAGCTAACACAATGAAACTAAAGATGTGTAATGGCTCCAGCCCTCCAGCTTAGGTGGCAACTATTCTTTAGAGCATGAAAAGCAGCGTCAAGAGAGACAGTAAAGTTAAACAAGGCAAAAAAGTAGAAAAAACAAATGTACTATACTAATATGTAATTACCTACCCAAAGAATAGGGTCAGGGGAATATAAGGTTGTGCTTGAGTTAATTCACAAGTGATGCATCACAATATTTGGAAGCGTTTCAATGGTACTTCATTCTTTAGACATGCAAAGAGGTGTCAGTAGGAAAAAAAAATGAGGTAAATCCCAGTCTGTTAGATGAATCAATGGAGCTTTTACTCACCATGACTACTGGTAACAGAAATACTCCTGAAATGAAATATTTAATAGCAAAACAGATATTAAGAAAATAATGTCACCAAACCTTTTCATAAGAAAAAAAAGAGAAGGAAAAGAACCTATATAGATGCAATGTAATTTTTGTACTAGTTCTTACCAAGTCTTCTAAAAAGAAATTTTGAAAAAATGAAAAACAGTATTTTTGAATGGATGTGTAGAGGGGAATCAGTGAGAAAAAAGGAGAGAAATCCTGTAGGTTTCAAGGAAATTCTGCCTGCTCTCCATGTGCACCCACAGGAAATACAAGCACAGCACAGAGAACATGCATTTCTAGTTACTGAAGTTTTTGAAGTAGGACTGGCTGCAAAGGCATGTCCCATACCAGCCAGCACAAACTGTACTGTAAACTGGAAATGACAGGAGAGCACTTTCACCCCGTCTATAGCACATTATGGGAACAGCAGCAAAGCCCAGGGTTGCCTTGACCTAAAGAAAAGCCAAATACTTTGGCAGAACATACTGTAGGTTCTTCCAAATATGGAAGTTTCTTCTGATCTCTGGGCATATTTCAGCAAAACTATTTTTAAACATAATGTTCACGCTTTTCAAGTACTTTTCTTTGATTGGGGAGCAGAAAAAATAGAGAGAGTATAGTAATTCCCCTTTTTTCTCCATTTCCCAAACAGGATGTTTCTGGTTTCAGGAATATCAAATAACACTAGAGCGTGTATACAGCTGAGAGATATCAACCATATTTCTTTGCTCCCTACAGAAGCTGATTTTATTTTTTTTTTAAGAAGGAAAACAAAAAGTTAGGATCATTTATCTCCCCTCCTCCAACACAATAACAGAAGTTATAATAATCTAGTCTGGCAAAAGCAGCAGGACTTTTAGAGAACTATTACCCCTCACTGTTTTCCAGCTCTCCAAGAACTCACACACAAGTTTCTGTAGCAAGACATTAATTCCAGCACCCGGAGCCCTACAGTGGCATTAGAACAGCAGTTTGTCATCTCTGTGTATATACAAGGATTTTAAATCACACTGAAATTATTAATATATCTTCTGAGTTCTTCTGTGTAAAAAAAGTATCCACAGCTATAGAAGATGGAACTGGGCACTACAACTAGGTGACACTGGTTAATTATCACCATGAGCACAGTTCCAAGGCTGCTGACAGTCCAGGGCCAATTATGAGTCATGCCAAGCACTTGCAGTATAGGAGACTTATTCTGCAACACAAAAACATCCTGTGTTTAGAAACACTTAAACTTTCAGAGTCCCTTGGTTATAAAGGTACCTGATGCAGAAAATATATTTTTCCTCTGTTTTTCTTCATAGTTAGGTCCTGGTAATGGAGAAATAAGACCAGGATTTTCCTAGCTTTATGATCATTGTCAAGAATTAGTGTGGACCAAGGAACAGTCCCAATGGCCAATCTGGATATGGTATCTCTGGTTTAAGCAGGTCAAAAAAATGCAGCTGTATGTACAATGGTCCTGTCCTACCATTTGGCTTCAGGGCCAAAGAACATTCTCTGGTCACTTTTATTTACTAGAGCAGATGCAGCTGTGATGGAGCACAGCCATCACAGAAGTCTTGATTCCAGTTATTTTGCTGGCCTATGACGCAAATTGATTCAGATTTGCTAATTTAATGTCCTTGATTTACTTATTTAATGTAACATAAGAACATAAAAAGCCTTTTCTAGGTCAGTCCAAAATCTTTCTCTAACAATGAGAAAAAGCTTACAGATGAGTTTAAGGACAGGACAAACGTAGCAGAACTTGCCAAGAATTCTCTCTTCAGTTCCAGTCATTTCAAGTTCAGGGGCCGCTCAAGCCAGAAACACTTATATTCAGTCGCTGCCCAACATATGGCTCTTCTGTCAGTGTGAAGCTGGGGAAGCCTTTGGACCCCCCCAGTACCTTTGCAGCATTGTCTGTGTCTTACCTTTCCTTTGTGTGAGAACGATTCTCTTTGTTTGCTTTCAGTCTGCCAACTGCTAGTTTGACTTGATGTCATTGTACTGCAACAGTGAACACTGACTGATCATTCTCTGTTTATGCTCTCCATGTAACTCATGATTTTATAGATCACTTTTCTTTAGGGTACCTTAATTGATTTATTTTCCAAGAAAGAGACAGGTATTTGGTGATTCTTCCCTCAGATGCCGTTTCACAGTTCTGTCACTTGTGTGCTCCTTCTCTATTTTCCTCTTTTTTTTCTCCCTCTCTTTTTTCTTTTTTTTTTTCTTCATACAGATAGAAAAGGTCTTTTAAGCTATTCAGGATGGGAGAGATCTCTTACTGAGCGTGCACGGTGCCTCGAGCATGGTTGAGTACATGCTGCTGTAATACAATATGAGGAAGAGCTCTAGATCAAAGGCAAGATTTATGTAGCTCTTCAAGTACCTTAGAAGCCAGAAGGTGACAAACAAAATTTACAGGAACATCTCTGCAGATTAGATGCCTAACTTCTCCTGATAGTCTTACCAGCACAGCAGAATCCTTTTCATGTTGCTAATCTTTTGGATAACAGCCCATAGGTCAGTGATTAAAAGCAATCAGGGATACCATATGCACACAGAAAACAGCACTGTTCCTTCACAGGACCAATCAGCATCCAGGCATGGCATATCTGTAGAAATAGAGTGAGTCTGGCAAATAAAAATAATGTGAATTTTGATGATTCACAGGGAATATTCATCCTGTGAATATAAAAGAGGTAATAAAAAATCACAAGGAAAGAAGATTCAGCAACACTGGATTAATAAACTGTAAGAAATGAGCCTGGAAAATTAATGAAGTCATAAGAAATCTAGGAGAAAAGATAGATTGGTAGACATATTATATATTTCTTCCACAGTGTTGTTTTTCTTTCTAACATTTAATGTTTAGTTAAAGAGTAGGATTAAAAATCTGTTTAAAATTTTTGAATTTCCCCTAATTTCAGTATAGAAAGAAGGGATCATGATGAATCAGACCAGTAAACTTTTCAGCAGTTTCAAACCTGTTTAAGTACCGCTGCCTTTATTACGGGAAGATGAGGAAAGAAAAGATGGCCTTTGCAAGACAAGGATACAGCTGCAGATGCTTGAGTTATAAGCTCGAACTTGTATTCTCAAATTATTGAGGGTTCTTCTGGTGTCTTTAACCTTTGGACAGCTAAGTCACCACTTTGATATAGAACCTGTTTACAATGAAGCCAGCAAACATATCAGCACATTTTTTGGAAAGAGCTGAATTTTGTGGAAACAATTGATCTGATCTCAGCAATTCTAGTTTTTAATGCTTATGAGGCTGAGAGGAAAAAAATGGCTGAAATTAATTCCATCTGTAGACCCGTGATACCTATTTGTCCGTTTAGAGAGTTTAGGAGCTAGGGGTGGCCCTTGGATGCTGGTACACAAAAAATGACATTCTTGACCACGGTTTCTCAGTGCTTAACCAAGTCTCAAAATGTAGTTTTGTTTGGATTTGGTGTATTTATCTCTCATTAAAAGATTTTTGAATGTCATGCACTTTCCAGCATGTTGTGTACAGGCACACACAGAGCATAGTAAGCTATTCTGAGCACAGCAACTTACTCATCAAAAATTGCTGTGTTATGTTTTTTACAAAAATTTTTTGTGCACAGACTTCACTTTTTTTTAAATCTGGGACTACTCTGGAGTAAATGTATGCTTAGAGTGAATACAGCTAGCAAAGCTAGGCATTAGCTGACTGGTTTATACAAACATGCTGTAGCCTGCGGATTGCTTGCAAGACATTTCCTGTCTTAACTGTGTGCATTGTGTTTCTACTGGAAATTTATTTTCATGCTGCTCAGTTGTTTGAGTTCACCTGGATCACAGGGTATATACAGGGATACATTTCCTAAATGGGAACGCTACGTCTTTACTCCGCTGCTACACTGCGCTTTCAGTCTGTCTGAACTCTGAGCAAATACGCACCAGTGGTTTGGTTCCTTCTCGTCCTATGAAAAGGTTGTCCTAAGAAGAATTTTCTTGCCTGAAAGCTTATATAAAATATCAATTGCAGGTTTTGCTTGGGAAAGGACAAGGCAAAGCCGAGAAAAGAGGAGAATTAAATGTGTAGTAGTCCTTCCATTAGTACTGTGAGGTTGATACACCTCAGATCAGTAGGGGCTCCTTCTGCACGTTGCAGCTGCATTTGGCCTTGCCAGTGGAAATGGTCCATTGGATTCAATACCAAGGTAACTGCACGAACTCTGTGGTCTGTGTAACTCAAAACATTGGGTTAAATGATGGAAAAGTCATCAGTGATCTTCAAACAGTAAATTTCAATGAATGATTTTTTTGAATCATGGTGAAATGAATGTTTATGACTAGTTTTCCTAGACATTGCTATAATACAATAGCTGTGGACTGTTGAACCACATGCTTTATTTCAGGCAGAATTGATGTACCTCCAGGAGAGGATTATATAATCCCCTTTCAGATCAGATGGTCTGTGAAAGTGCGGATGAATGCAGAGCACATACTGAAGAAAACTGGAAAGCAATAAGGTTTCTTGGTTAATGTTAGCGTTACTGTCTTTCGCTTATAATAAATGAGCATTAGAAAGGGTTTCACTCACAACAAACACTTCTGATAGCATAATAGACTAAAAAATAGAGTTTTTACAGGCCCTTACTCATATAAATTATAACAGCAACTGGATACAATGTCAGGTGAATGGCTTATGCATTATATGAGTGTGTGAACCAAACACTTCTGTTGACATTATGTAGAAGTCATTACACTTTCAATTGACTTATTTTGCCATTGCAAACACTGTTATCTGCTCACTGGAAGATTTTTTTTCCCTCTGTATTTTTCAGAGGAAAATTTTATATTGCCTTAAGAAGTGTTGCCATTAATAGGATTCTAAAATAATTTTTGTATATATAGAAATATTTTTGATCCCTTTCAGTTAAAAAAGGGATGAATAATTGTTGAGAGGCCGCTTCCACAGCCAGCTGATGGATGCGGATTTCTGTGTGATGTAGTAGTCCCTTTTTTGTGGGACATATAGCATGTACTATACTTTCTGTGGACATTACAAACACACTGCCTTTCTCTATGTTTTCTTATCCTTCCATACCCTTACCATTAATTTCTGTGTATTCATTACATTTGCACCACTAGTCATCTCAAAAAATTACAGCCCTTTAATGTAAACCAGTGCTAGAGTGCACAGAAAACCACATATTTCTGAAACAATGTTTAACTTTCCCTCATTTCATCAACCTATAGGAATCAAATATATGAACCACTAAATGCTTTTTTTTTTTTTTTACTTTGTTGCTTATCGGCCTTGGGGACCTGATGGCCACAGCCCAAGCTGTCACACTGGTGCTCAGGAACTGGGAGAGCACAGGAACTGACTCGGGTAAGGCTGCACAAGCTGACCTGGAACCAGGGGGAGTGCAATACTGTGTAAAGGTGCTTCAGCAGACATCCCAGACCTTACAGCACAAGCCCCAGGCCAGCCAGGGCCACTTGGTTGCCAGCAGGTATTTAGGGGCTTGTCTACTATTGACTGCAACACAGAGCGTGTGATCTGTTCGCCTGCTTCTGTTGGGGGGGCTGTTAGACATAGCTCAAAGATGCTCTTTCAATAGTTCCACCTGCTCAGGATTAAAGATGGTCTAATTTTATGATCTACAAAATTTTGATTTGATGTTGCAGTTCTTTAGCCAGTTTCTGGGTTTTGAAAAATACCATTCCATAGGTATTATATGCTCCAAAAATTGCTCATGTAATGGTGATTTTTTGTACAGAGACTGAAATAGTAGTGTGCATTCAAGAAACTTGAATTTCAGCATTGCACATAAAGCAAAAGATAGCATTCCAAGGTTTTCAGCTTGACAAGGAAAATATCTTCTTGACCCTTTTGTAGTTAAAAGAGAGGTCAAAAAAAAGGAGTATTTGCAACTCTTCCATCTTCTCTATTAATCTTAGCTTTAGACTTTGACTCATAAACAAGCACGATAGGGTCCTGAACCAGGATTAAAATGGAAGATTGTTTTCAGAACTGGTATAGAAAAGCACTTTTTCATTTTGTGTGTGAGTGTAAATGCCTTTAAAAATGAATAGAGCCATTCGTCTAAAAAAAAAAGAAGTATTGACATTTTTATGGAGTTGTTTTTGGAAAGATCCAACGTTTAATACTAAATTCAACATATGGTTGTGGTCAAATTGTTCACCTACTGTGTAAAATGTATGAATAACAACTTACTGCATTCTCCTGGCCAATATACGGAGAGAAGGTTGATTAATTTAACTAGTATCCCTTAATCTCCTGCCTTGGCTTCCATCCCGTTCTGCAAGGGTTGATAAATCTTACATCCCCTGAGGAGTATTACAATTCCTAATAGTCTTATGCTATTAGGAAAAAGCAAGGCTCAACTGTACCAAAACATCCAGCACATGAAATTGTATAAATAATTTAGCTTTTCCAGTTTAATTTTTTTTACAGCTTTTCTTTGCAGGCTACGATAAGAGATATTAGTTCAGTCAACTGTAAGTAAATAAAATAAAAAAAAGAAAATACTGTTCAGGGGAATTGTATGAAGAAGTAAGGCTGTTCTTCTCACAGTTTGCAGCACCCTGTTAGGCTATCAAACCAAAGACATTCATATTTTTTCCTCCCTTTTAAAAAAAATGTATTTTGCTTGGAGTGGGTGTTCTCTTAGGACTATCAGCTACTTTTCATATAGTATGCCATGGCCAGAAGAGGAAAGTTATCTACTGATTTCAGCATGAAGTGGGTTTCCCCGTCCTGCCACAGATTTTCTGTGTGACTATGCAAATCACTGCATGCTTTCTGGAAGGCTCAGTCAGGCAGGCAATCTACTTAAGTTGTGCAAGTTCCTCTGAATCAGGTGAGCCATAGCAGTTGCCTGTGCTCATAGTTGTAGTCCACAGCAAATTCAGCTTGGCTTTGCTTACAGTGAAGGAAATTCAAGATAAATAGTATAGCCTTGCATTTGCTATAGGCTGAGTTAGCACAAGGACAGCCACTATGTCTCAGATAATGCATACTGAATTATTCAGCTGCAATATCTTGGTCATGTGACTGAGATTTATACTCATTTGTAAACTACCTTGAAGGAGAGAGCTGAAAGGATAAATACATTTAAAAGAAGAAATGAAAAGGACTGTAAAAATCTCAAAACCCAGGACCATGCAACTATTCAATAGAGAGGCACTGTTCTCATGCTTGGGAAGAAACAATATTAGTAATTTCTGAATAGAGGCGCATTTTTTTTCCAGCGTACAGCAAAACCTGGCAAATTAGCTGATTGTTTTCCTATTAACTAATATAAGTGATGAGTATTTTGCTTCAGGAAATATAGATATCTTTTGCATAAGATTGAATCACCTGCAACCGGCTAAACCCTATTGTCTCCATTCTAGCAAAATTTCTGCTGGAATTAGCAAGATTTTTAAAGGACTTGAGGCTGGCAGTACGTGTTTACACAAAATAATGCTCTGACTTCAGTAACAGGCTGGACTGAATAAAGGTATGAAAACATGGCTTGATTCATATTTTATATAAAAATAGTACTTCGAATTCTTATCTATTCTTAAGAAATTTTTCTTCATACATAGTAAAGTAAGTCCTATCACATCTGAGATAAGTAAATAGGATTATACCTTTGGGCAAAAAGGGACTTAAAGAATTCAGGATGGGCATCACTAGTCAGTGACCACGCTGTGGTGTTTGGTGCAGAAGTCATCCTTGTAGTGGTTTTGGAGGATTTAGGCTGGCTCTTTTATGTAAGATGTGGATGCTGTGTGCTTATGGACTATTATGTTGTTGGGCATGTGTCTTATCAGGTCCCTCCTGCCCCACAAAACTTCAACCAGCAGGTGGGAAAGGGCAAAGAAGGGCTTAGTTGCAGTCCAGCAGCAGTTGTGTCCCGTGACATCCTGGTGTGACTATGCTACAGCGAGGTGTGAGGTGCAACGCTCCGAGAACAAGCTCCATCGTGAGGTTTGGTTTTTTTTGGGACAAATTTTCTTAAAACTACGGCACTTTTCAATCCCATGAGGAGCAGCCAATTGTGGTGAATATCTTGTGAAATACATGCTTTGAAAGCTCAGCCTTATGCAGTTTTGTAGGGTTTAAGTGTAAAAAACCCTCTACGGGAAGAAAGAAATGGTACAAATCCGTTGGTGCACGTTTGTTGAGGCTCTCGTAACATCCAGGGATATACTGGGATATTGCAGAGGTTTATACATAAGAAATATTGTAGAAAGATGAGTCCAGCAGTGTAAAGTGGGAAACTTTAGTCCGTCCTGTCACATTCGTTTTCAGAGAGACAGACCCAGAGGACTTGGTTCTAACATTTGTACAGCCTGAGGGTGTGAGGACAACTTCAGGTCAGGAATGACACAATCCAGCTGGCCTGCCATTTGGGTCCACCTTTTACAACCATTCTGGTAAGCTCCCCAGACAGTTCAAAATCCCTCTGGACACACTTCCATATGCATTTATTCCTACTGCCAAAGGCTTGGCCCAAATCCTTATGATTTCCCAGAGCTGTGTGACTGGTTATACAGGGTCCCCTGGGTGACTCCAAGGAACTCTGACCAAAAGCCTCAAAAAGCCTGTCTTACACCAGACCTCTCAAGGAGACACTTCAAGTATTTTTCAGGTTCATGTTTTTCAGAAAATAGAATACAACAGCGTGAGTGTTGAAGTTGGTTGTGGGGAGATTTTCCAGCTTTCTGCCAGCAGAGCTTTCACTGGCAGAAAGCTGGAAAATCTCCCCATGACCAACTTCAGCATCCACACAACACTTCCAATTTAAAATGTGGGATATAAAACTGATTATCAGAATCCTATAATGGTTTGGGTTGGAAGGGTCCTTAAAGACCATTTAGTTCCAACTTTCCTACCTTTGTTAGGGACACCTTCCACTAGGCCTAATTGATCAAAGCACCATCCAACCTGGTCTTGAACACTTCCAGGGATGGGGCATCCATAGCTTCTCTGGGCAACCTGATCCAGTGCTTCACCACTCTCACAGTGAAGAAATATTGGCCTCTTGTTCCTTTAAAAAATACAGATGTATTTATTTCCCGATTCCTAGTTTCATGAACATTGTATTTCATATGCTTTCTGTAATAACACCACAAAAGACTTCATAAATGCACTAGTCAGTGGGGAATGCTGTGCCTGCTTGTGATTTTACACATCTTTTCTTTAAGCCAGAAAATCTAAATGTAAAATGTAGTATTCACAGACACTGAGAGGGGTTTTGTGGTGCTCTCTGGAGGATGCTGGATTCATAAAACAATGAATGGATTACCGTCATCAATAGAGTTAGTTTTTCCATCTGTGGCAGACAGACAATATACTCTTGCTAAAGTGCTTCATATTAATAAATCACCCAAGTATAATGCATTGCAGGTTGCAGCTATAAATTAGGAATAGCCTTCATTTTGTTCAGCTGTCAGACTGAGAGAGCATCAGGGGGTGGGGGCTGTTTGTAAGGAGGCCGGGGGGGCTGCAGCACTTTGACCTCTCCCTGCAGTGCAAAGCATGTCACCCCACAGCTGTCCATGGAGACAGGTCATGTGGCTAGGTGCCCTGTCACAAGCAAAAAGCCACCTTGTCACCTGCCATCATTTTTTGTCCTGCTGTGTTCTTCTGGGAAAGAGATGCAAAGAAATGCTGCAGGAACAGTGCAGTGCAAACGTAAGCACGGCTGGCAGCAGCCAAATCCCTGCGGTGCCCATGCTGCTGTTACACTGCTGGAGCTCTGGGGCTGCACACGTCTGACCCGGGCACAAACCGACCCAGAGACAGAATAGAATAGGATGGAATAGCATAGACTAGCATATTTTCAGCTGCAAGTGACCTACCATGATCATCTGTCTCAGCTGCCTGACCAATTCAAGGCAGACCAAAAGATCAGAGTCAGTCCCAGGAAGCCGCAGATATAGGTAACTTCGCTCTAATCCTGGCTTTTTGGTGTTGTTAGACAAATCACTTTGTACCTGATTGAAGTTCCATTAAAGCTGACGAGGGTTTTGTTCTTCCCTCCCCCCCGACCCTAGTGGAAGTTCTCGCAGACACTTAATCTCTCAGTTTCCCTGTCTCTGCCCAAGAAATTGGGATAAGCATGGATAACTCAAAGAGGTGTTCTGAGGATTAATTATTTAACATTTGTAGGGCATTTTAAGGACAAAAAATGCTGACTATTGGCATTACTACACCTGGCTTTATGTATGTCTCTGTCTATGCACAAAATGAATACCATACTTCCATGGCTAAAACTTACATATCAGATGAGCTGCATGCCTATGCAAATAAATCTTCAGGCAAATCAGTGTTCTCCAGTAATCCTCAGGCAACATGCAGAGAAGCAGAGGCAAAGGCAGAGGGCAGCAGAAGCAGGGGGAGATGCATTAAAGAGGGAAAAGAGATTCTGAAGTGTGTGATGGGGGAAATCGGTAGAGGGGAAATCTCTTTTTCTACAAATGCATATGAATAAGCCCTACTGAATCACAGGCCACAGGCTATGCACATGAGAATACAGTTTTTCAAAATTCTTTTTGCATTATGATTTAGCCATGCATTATGTTTTATGGTGACGTGACCTCATTGTTTTGAGATTTTTGGTGTGCACTATAACAGCCTTTGTATGGCAATAATTGTAACTGATACATTAATTTTTGGCATTCCTCATATATTCATTCAGTCACTGGAATGTGCACAGTTTAAAACTATCACATTGTAACTGAACAAATAGCAGATTAAATGTGCCTGTTTTGTCATTTTTACTAAGCTAGGTGGGATCAAAGCTATCAGCTTCTGTGCCATAGTTTAATTATATTTTTACTCGGAGTGCCAACATTTTACAAAATGAAATGAAGTAACGACAGGAGAAAACACAGCATCATTCAAACAGGCTTTAATCAGGTCTTGGAAGGATAATAGGGAGCAACTGAAGCAGGTTTGTTAATCCTGTTGGTTTCAGCCCATTAAAAAACCAGTGCACATAGCTGTTATTTCAGAGATGATCAGCACTGGTCTGTGTGGACCTGCAACTGCAAAGTGAAAGGCAGGACAACAACTGTGTAGATGCCCACACAGAGGGAGCTGCCACAGTGCCAGTGACAGACCATTGACATAAGGACAAGGAAGTGGCTGATGTGTAGGAGTGAATCGTGCACAGCCAGAGCAGTAAATGATGGTTCCTTTCTATGCAATTAGCTGTGAGCGGCAAGCAGGCAGTGAACAATGGCAAAGCACATTCCAGCTATTGCCTTTGTACTCCGTAATCTTGAGTGCAGACACATTTCTTAACATTTCCTAGTCACCCACATCATTCTAAATGTTTAGAAGGTGTGGACTGGGTTTAATTGTGAGAGAATTTCCATGTCTGTAATGGGAAAGGGTTAGCCTGGGCTGCTTTTGAAATGACTCTGTGAATATGACTTTGAGAAATGTGCTCACTGTAATGACTGCCCTTAGCAACCTGTTGAATCCTCAGGGTAAAAGTTTATTCACTGACTAAAGATGAAGGTTGTTAAGGGAGTAAGGGAAAAAAATAAAAATGCAAAAGCAAATTTAAAAAAAAAAAAAGTGTGGAATCAGGTAGCTTTTGCTTCTCCTCTTTATAATCTGAAGTGCTTGCAGGAAGTGCTGTAATAATTATTTCTTCTAACAGCTGGCACTTCAGCCTTCCTTCACACCAGGGGAAGTCAGTACTCAAGGGCTGGAAAGCGAGGTGGAGTCTCAGGGGAGCTTTTATCGCTGAGGATAGCACTTTCATGCCATGTTTGGGAGAGAAAAAAAAGATTAAAATGCAGACTGCTTTCTGCATGCACCACTTTTTTTTTCTCAGGGGCTTTTTAAAAAGATGGACCTTGATTGGAGAGTCATCTGGTTGCAGGGCCTTTTAAATGGCCTTTTCTCTCCCTGCTGGCTTATGTGGCTCCTATTCTCCTGTCTTCTTGTGCTCCCTCCCTTCAGGATGCTCCTTCTCACACAAGGGATGGTTCTGCTCACCCCACATCTCCTCTCCAGTCCTGCCAGTGCTGCAGTTTGTAGGCGCTTGCATTAAACCAGAACAGAGACTACCCTGGGATAGAGTAACTCTGAAAGTAATACAAAAAGGAAAAGTGAAGACAAAGGTGATTTCTTACATAAATCTGGATCCTAACAAGGACCTGCTGGTACCTGAAGCTGTTCCATGGGCACAATCTTGTAGGCAGCAAGAAGTGTCCAGCAGCTGAGATAAAAATTTTCACCTATACTTAGAGATTTCTTTTATGCCTTCATTTTCCTGATATTACTCTGTAAACATTAAAAATTTCATCTGTCACCTTCATAAAGCTCCCTGTGCATATGTGTTTTGCCCCAGACTTTCATTGCATGGTCATCTATTATTTTTATTTCTCTGTATGTATAATTATTAAATAGTTCTTTTTATCTCCTTTCTTCAATGTATGGCTCCAGGCTCTATTAATCACAATCTAAAGCCTCAGCTGAATACATTGTTATTAAGTTCCTCATGTGGTTTTTATGGTGCTCTTTCTGTAATTTGTCAGTTCTTCACAAACATCATGAATTTATATTCACAGCAGCCCTAGCAATTAAGCATATTATTACCATCATTTTACAGATGGAGAACTGAAGAAAAGATAAATTATAGACAAAGCTGTCAAAATCCTACACTAATTTTTGATGACCAACTTTAGACACCTAGCCTATAATTTCTCTGGGGCAATAGTATTAAATAGGCAATCTGCATTCTAGTCATCTATCCATGTGCTTCAGTCTTCTGAATTTCTGCATATCATGCCCAGTAATAAAAATGTTAACAGCTGACTCTAATCCAAAATGAACACCGTGGTGGAGGTAGAGAGATGGTCTAAGTGCCTTGCATGCTGTTAAGTGTTGAGTTCAGCTTTGTACTGAGACAGCTAAAGGCAGAAGTTTGTGCTGTGAGAGTCTATATCTGAGTTAGGCATCTGAGCTCCCAGCAGTGCCACAGGGCCTGGGGAGCTGCTCGTTCACCCTCCCCAGGAGGCACCTCTGTCTGATGAGCTCCTGAATGCTCTGTCTGTGCACTGACCAAGTCTCAGCTGACTCTGCTGGGAATGGAGACACTCAGCTGACACACACTGAGCTGGTAGGCAACCAATTTATTTGCCTGAATCTGCAGCCAAGTCTCTCCTCAGTGTACTTAGTAATGAAACACTATACTTTCTAAAATATTCTTCCTTCATCTCTTCTTTGGTACCTTGCGTTACCTGCAGCAAATTGAAGCCGGGACACCACAGACACATTTTCATTCATCTTGTAGTTCTTATTCACGTAACACCACCCACACTTGCTGAGTTTTTAGTACTTATTCACACACAGAGGAAATGGATTTCCTACTGTACACAGGAATGTGTTTCTCTTCACACTGTTCATGACTGGACAGTATGCACAATGCTGTGTGTTCCTGGCCCAGAGCTCCTTTTTGACAAGCCCTGTCCTGACAGTGTAACTGCATAACTGCAACTCTGTTTTTTTAAGCTGAATCAAAATTTTAAAGTATTAATCCATTGTGATGTTGACCAGTGAGAATGCAACTGAAACCCCAGAATGGATTTTAATTATACTAAAATTCTGTTTCCTATTTTTAATGTTAGGGTTTTTATACCAGCCAAGTGTTCAGTTACTTGACTAGTCCATTAAATAAACTTTAATTTACACGACAATTGAACAATCTCTAAGTATCACACAGCAAAATTTCAAGCCTCTGTGCTACTAGGAGAGTTACCAAATGGTGGTATGGTCTACAGAATAATGTACAGGCCTGGGAATAAAGGAAATATGGTATTCCCAACTTTGTCATAGACCTTTCAGGTGGAAATATATTGACTAAATGCAGATGCCTGTGCTGAAGACATCTGCATCTGGCTTCTGGCTCGGTGGACAGTCAGTGAAGAGCTAGTCAATAGAATCCACGGGGCAATTCATCCTCTCCTAAATTAGATGTCTGAAACAGGGCAGATGATTGGCACCCTAAAAGGGCATATTTGTCTCCAGTGACTATACATGGAGCCCCAGGGGCCAGCTTGGGTTTAAATGTCTACATTGTTGATTTCTAAAGTCAGGTGAGATGGATCCCACCCTCTGTATCCCCAGGCCAGTTATTTCATCTCAGTTTGCCTTTTTTGTCTTTCTGAGTGAGCTAGTGTAATAGCAGGAGCAGCAGAGTAGAATTAACACAGAGCTCTGCCTTGACTAATTAGTTTCTCAGTATGGCTGTTTTGTAGATCACTGGGGTATCTTTTCATGGCATGATGTTGCGTGATGTAGAAATTCTCTAAGTGCTATTATAATAAGCCACATGGTAAAGCTCAGTTAAATAACAGCATCTTCAATATACATGGGAACTCCTGTTGACCTGTAGGTTCTTTTCGTATGAAAAAAAGATCTTAAATTATATCAGTGCAATATAAATATTGGAAGTTTTATGGTACTAAAGTTTTCATAGGAATTATGGTGAATTTTTCTTAGCAGAAAACCACCATTCTTATCTCACCTCCTTTCTGTCTCCAATTTATTTCTTTGTCTAGTAGACACTGAAGCAGGAAGCTTCAGAAACAGAAGCCTTGTGGCAAGTCAGAATGAATAATAAAGCTGAATTCTGGGGATATTGCCAGGGAATGTCATACAGGATGTTCTGCACCAACAGCTCAGGAACTACAGGTGGAATTACAAGATTATATGCTGCCAAGCTCTAAGGCAAGCTGAGGAAGAAAAACAGAATCAGCAAGGAAGCAGAGGGAAGCTCCAGGTAGTTACAATTTACCCCTTCCTTGAAACCTGGAAAGTTGTTACGTGTTTGACTGTAACTATACCCGCATAGTAAGCCTGGACAGCTGTCACTCTCCATGGAATTTTTCTTTTGAACTCAACTAAAGATCAGTGGTGCCTATATATTTGTTTGTGTTATTGCATCTATGGAGATTGCAATCTTTCCTTCTGTTTTTATTTCTGGATAAGACCTATTCTTTTCTGCCTCCTGCACTTCTGTCTGTGCTGTGCTGCATGTGGGGTACTGCCAGGACGTCAGAAGTTCAGCAGCCATGAGTTCATCACCCTGTTTGGAAATTCAGAGTAGACTTTTCCTTCTCTCCCAGTCTATATGTGAGTCTGCTACACCTCTACTCATAGTTTTCAGCGCTTGCTGCATAGTTCTCTTGCATTCAGTGAGAATATCCTTGGGAAACATCTCCAAATTTGGCTGTGAGAGGGATTGTTTTGGAAAGTTGGAAGCATAATCCTCAGCTTGACCTGAGTGTCAGCTCAGAGATAAATAAAATGAAGGCTTACTTTGTTCACTATGAAGTGTCAGGATTATCCAGACATAGCTGTATTTCTTTTTCTGATATCTTTAGAAATGAGCATTTTTATGTTAAGAGAATAGACACTTGTAAGATTTTTTCATGTCTATCTTCATGAATTGTAAGCAGTCAAACTTCTTCTTGCAAATTAAAACCAAAAAGACCAAAGAAATCTGCAGACTCAAACCCAAGGTAATCAAAAAATCAGCCAAGAGCAATAGAAGTTGACCTTAATTAGCCTTACATGACCTTTGTAAGTTGTTTTAGCACCTTGCAGCAAAGATTTACCATGACACTTGGGCTGTGTGTGTTTGTGGCATAAATGTGTCAGACTTTCACTTTTGTTTAGAGAGAAACAAGGAAACATCGCATTTTATATTTTCTTACAGCATAAGTGGAAGATAAATTCACTGGCCTGTGTTCTCGTATTTTGTCCCAGTAAGAAATCTGATTGTGGACCTGTCCATGGAGAAACTGCCAAGACATTTCTTTAGAAAAGCACCTGTCCTTGCTCTGCACTTGAACAAGAAAGTAACCACCATATTTCATTTACCTTCTCCATCTTTGCCCCTTTTCTGTCAGCAGGTGGGAGGTACAAGAAATCTTGGAGAAGACCCCTGTGTATAAGAGACCTGGTTTTATTTTTTCGTCCAGGGGTGTCAATCTTTTGTAATGGACAATTTGATGGCACTTCATTCATTAAAGGGAATCTAAATGATTGACTTAAACACTAAATTAGATTCTAATTTCTAGATGACATAATTTAGGTGAAGCACAGCTTATTCACAGGGCCTTGCAAAATGAGCCTGGCTATAAACTTTAAATACTGCCACAGTGAGACATATATTGCAATAGCAATGATGATGTGGGTTAATAAAATGGCCCACAGTTATGTGAATCCAACCATACACTCAAATTTCCTGGAAAAAAATATTCCCACACTTGCACAAATCCACCTTTTTTTTAAGTTTGACTGGTATCCACACGAGACACCAGGTAAAAGTAAATGTTTACTCTTAACTCTCTCCTGAGATGAACAAGACTGACAACATGGGGCACTAGAAAAATGTAACTTGTCAATGGCCTCAAACTGAAATGATTTAACAGGCTCAGAATGAGCTTGTTTTTGTCATAAAAAAGGCCTGAAATGAAAAGTAGATGTTTCCAGAATGTCCTGTGAGAAAGCAAAAAGATTTCCTCTGTGTATGAGCCACAAGCTGGCCCACTCTTAGGACCTCTTTCTTTTTTGTTCAGTGTCGATTCTTCCATGCTGTTTGTACTGAAGGGGGAGAGATGCAGGAGGAGGGAGAAGAGAAAATCAATATGTTCTTATGTAAATTCAGCCAGCCAGCAGCATAATACAGCAACTAGCCAAAAATACCAGTGTAGATCCCAGGCTTATGTTCAAAGAGTAATATGACATTTTTCTGGGTTGAAATTCAGATGTGACTGAAACAGATGCTTTTACCTTTTATTTAAGACTATATATGCAAAGCTATTCTGTTCCTAATTTTACTTTTGCTACCTGAATCTACTGATTCTAACGGGAATTAAGAACTCTAATATCTGTTTTTAATTCTTATTACACAGAGATGACAGAGAATTTTCTATTTAAAAAAAAATTATTCCATCACTGTAGATTTCTCTAGAAGAAATTTGTCTGCTGGTTGCAAGAGACACATCCCAGTATGTTCCAGTTTGTTTACCAAAGGATCAGGGCTTTTGTCAGAGCAGCTGATGATCTATTGTTGTTTGCTAAACTGACCAATTCAGACAAGAAGCTCAGACTTTATTCACTGATATCCCAGCGAACTCTAACTTGGGTCACCTATGACATAAACATACCTAATTAAGCAAGCCACTCTCAGTTTCCTCTGAAAACAGTAGAGCAGAGTGGATATTTACAGGGATTTTTAATTGTGATGAGTCAGCCTTAGGTTCCAGTGACTGTCTCTGTTGGCTGTAAAGGCACCCTGGAGTGAGCAGTCCAGTTGATTAGATGTCTCAGCGGAGGCCTCTGCATTTAGAGAAGATGAATCCAAGCCTAAGTTTTAAAAAATTCTCAATTGATTTTAGCTTCCATCGCTGGAGGTTTGCTTAAGTGATTAAAATTAGTCTTGAACTTGCGTTTATCCCAACTTAATGCTCTTCACATTAGAGTATTGTGATCAATTTATAAATGTTTGAGGTTTGCAGCACAACATAGAGAGGCACTGATTTCACTCTTTTGTGTGAAGGGCATCTTTTTCTCATGGCCCAAGCGTCCATGGGATGGGAACATTTTCTCAGGCAGCTGTTTTAGAAAGGTGAGCTCCCTTTTCCAAGATTGGCAAGCAGAAAGCCGGCAGAATTTTTAACTGTTGAGGTTCTTTGCTACATTCTTTGCTTTATGGAAGACTGTTTCATCTGCTAATTGGATACATGATATAGATATTTTACATTAAAGCCTGTGGTAGAAGTGATGTCTAAGGGTATTTGGGAATACTGCAGGCCAATATGAGGAGTATTTATGGATGTTTACCATAAGGTTATTGGAAAGGCTGCAAAGTCAGAAGCAACACAATCACACTACTGAAATAAAAATAAGTTAAGGTAGATAATTTTCTTTTTCTGTCTAAAGAAAAGGAAAGTATCCAACCATTGACCACTGCTAGAGACCCAACACCTGAACATTGACTGCATTTCCAAAAGTCAATGGCAAAGCCAATGGTTTCTCTACGACCAGGATTTCAACCAGTATTTTTCTATATTCTCTCATACCTGTGGATGCATTTTAATTTGTTGAACTGATAATGGTAATCAATGAATATTGAAAGAATGCCAAACACATTTGAAATGCATATTACTAGGCATCAAGTAATTGCAATTTCTAGTCAAATACAGTCATTTGGGAATTTACTGCTGCTTGTTCATCCCCAATCAATGAAGATTAGCCGCAAAGAGAAGGAGAACCTGCTTGCAACGACTTTGATAAAAAGATGACTGAAAATGTTTTGAAGTTCCACAGCTGTTTTGCCATTTCAATTACATTCAGATTAGGACTAATATTAATATTAATAATAAAAAAAAAATCACAGTCATTAGCAAAGTTTAAACAAGTTTTAAAAGCTGGGCTTGAGATGAGGATTTCTTTAAAAATTAACACATGTACAGTCATGTTGGCTTTTGACCTATTTATGAAGTTTTGCCTTTAGGAATCAAGACTGTTTCACTTAAAAAACGTACCTGTTCATCACATATTCATGAAACCACCAAACCATTCTATATGTACCATCTTAAACAGGTAAAATTCTAAGGACCACCTTTTTCCTCCATGGTAGGCACATTAAAACCTACAAGGAAGGTCTCTGCTCGCCTTTCCATTAGAGCCAGAGTGAATTCAACCCCAAATGGTGTACTGAGACTCACAGCACCCTGGTCTTCTTCAGAGCAGGGATCAGGCTACACCCTGTGACAGCACTGCAATTAGACAGTATAATTACTGTGAGATTATTCGTGCACATCTGTCATTTGTGGACCCTGAGAACCAACAACTGGTTGAACATCTGGTGTTGGAGACAGGAATTTGCTTTACAAAACCACAGTCCTTTTTGATGACTGAGAACTGCTAGGTAGAGGTAGGATAGATCTGACCAGGTGAGGCAAAAATTTTGTTGTTGACAGGCTGGTCAACCTACTGAGGAGAGCCTTAAACTGGGAATGGTGGGGGGAAGGAGATGATAACACACAATCAAGTGGGGAAGTGGTAGACTGGCTGATATGGAAGGAGAGACTACCAAATCAAAAGAAAAGGATAGAAGGCAGCCCCCTGTAACCATATACACACAAATAAAAAAGTGCCAGGATCTGAGCATTATGAGGGGAAGTGCTCACTCTTTTTCTGGGAAATCCATGTGCAGCAAAAAAGAATGAACAGAGGTAATGAGAGGTCTGCATGCAGGTGCAGGGCTATGAGATAGTGCTGGGTTAGAGCAGACCTTCAGCAAAACTACCAAGCTGAAATTATCCAACTAGAAGTGGTAATATACCAGATAACTGTGCTGTCATTCAGACAGACCTGGAATGGATGGAAAAATGGGACAACAGGAGCCTCATGAAGTTCAGCAAAGGGAAATGCTAATGGCCTGACGCAGGAGAGGAAAAACCTTACACACCTGGATAGGGAGTAAAAAACCTTACACACCTGGGAGCCAGTTGTCTGGAAAGCGGCTTTGTAAGGAACATCCTACAGGTCCTGGTGGACAAGAGCTGAATGTGATGCATCAGTATTCCCTTGCAGCAGAGCAGCCAACAGCCTACTGGGCTGCATTAGGAAGAGGACTGCCAATGGGATGAGGAGGTTAGTCCTTCTCCTGTGCTCAGCACTAGTATTAATAAATCTGGAGTTCTTGGCCCAGTTCTGGGTTCCTCAGTACAAGAAAGACATGGACATGCAGAAGTGAGTCCAGCACAGGGCTACAAAGATGTTTAAGGAACTGGAGAGTCTTAAGGAAAAGCTAAGAGAGCTGGGGCTACCCAGCTTAGAGAACAAAAGGCCAGGGGGACCTTATCCATGAGTATCAATACCTGCTGGGCCAGAATAAAGAAGATGGAGCCAGAGTTTTCCCAGTGGTGCTCAGTGGCAGGGGAAGAGGCAAGGGACATCAGCTGAAATGCAAGAAATATCATATTAAATTAAGACGAAAATTTTACTGTAAGAGGAGGGGGTGTCAAAGACTTCTAGATCCAGTTTTCCAGAAAGGTTTTGGAGTCTCCAGCCTTGGAAATATTTAAAATCCAGCTCATTACTCTGCATGTTTGTTTTCATGAATTTAAGTAGTAGATGTTCAGCAGTTCAGGAAAGTAAGTTTCACAGCGGTGAAGCCATAATTCTGTACATTTTTAATTGCTGAATTCCATGCATTTCAGGAGAGCACGGTACATAAATATCTCTGAAAGGAAAATTCCCAGGTGCTTAAATTTGAATTTGGCTTTTTCCACTACAGTCCTCCAAATCTGACTAAAATGCCATGTAGTTTTGACTAACAGGAGCAAACAGAGCTGATACAGTAGTATGCAAATGAAGCTGAAGGAATCATAAGTAAGTTTCCTAGTTTTAGGTGTATTCCCTCAGTGGAGCCATGTTTATGGAAATGCATCTGTCATTGGAAGTCAAATTTATTCCTACATGTTTTACTTTAGGTCTATTTTTAGTTATAGATGCATCTTCCCATCACTCAGTCAACAATTATAAAAAATAGACCTGCATTTAAGTATTTAAGAACATGTTCTGCCTGGATAATTTTTCTCCTATAGTAATTTTTTTCAGAATATAGAAATTATGAGGTCTCTTTAAATATTAAGATTGGGTTGTTAAAGAGTTTGAAATAATTCCAGCATTTTTTAAAATTTTATTTTAAGAACCTGGTGGGATCCACTGACTTCACTGGAATTATAGATCTAAAATCATGGACAGTATTAAATGCTATTGTGTCTGTTTTTCTCTACCTAGCAGAAAAAATATAAATACACATGTACTTCTGGGTTACAAATAACTGCATTTACTAAGCATGTAGAAACGCTCAGTCCTGGCTGCATGCCCTGATGAGTTTCTAGTGAATTCTAAAGAAAAACCCTGTGAATATCATTAGAGAGCTGATAAAACATTTAAAAGAGTGCTATTCTAGTTTTGTGTAACATAAACCTCTTCCTAGCTATGTCTTGAGTGAAGAGGAAAGGCAGGCAGAAATGGGATTCCCAAACATATTCCATGCAAAGAAACCTCACTGCAGAACTAGGTTGAAATATCAAATATGGCTACTTTAAAAAGATGTGTCATTCACTGGTACTGTATTTTATAAACAAAGACAACCACAAATTATATTTTAGAGAAATAAAATACACCTAACACAGAGTGTAAAAATAGCAACCTCTAGTCAAAGCTAGAGGTGCAGTGTTTGTGCACAACAAAGCCAGTGGATTTTAATGATTCAGCTGTAAACATTTTGTTTTATCATTTAGAAATTAATTCTGTGTATGTAGATAATCTAAAGCTGAAACATGAGGTACCTTTTCTTATTTGAAGTTGCATTGGGGTTATAAGCAGTAATTACCTAATGCTAATTTGTTTGTAATAGGCTTGATTTATTTCAACTTTTATCATTTAATTAATGGAATGTATATCAATTACATTTTAATTTTCATTCTTAGCTGTAAGTAATATCTCCATTTTCTTAAATTTGGCATTAGCTCAAACAGCCCTTGAAAAACCTGCCTCCCACACCCTTCAGAATCTCCCTTCCTTGAGGAAATCCTCTTTCTGAAATTTCCTTTTTATTTCCTGTTTTCCACATCGTACAAGACCAGACTCAGCATACTGACTGTCAGAGTGTGGGCCAAGACAGAGCCAAGGCTTTTCAGTAGCTCACAAGTTTACAAGCACCAACTCTTGTATTAGAAATGTTTCTGCCGGTTTTAGGGGATTAATTCAAAATCTGAATACCTATTGAAGCTATGAAGTAGACTTGGCCTGATTTTCATATAGGAGCTGACAGGACTTCACTTTTTTGAAAAACAGGTTCCACATATTTAAGAACCTATATTTAGACCACTCTTTTTGAAGCCTGGGATGAGATTTTCATTCCAGCTGTGTCAAACTTCAAATTCACTCAGTCCTTTGATGAATTTTGGCTTGTAGAGACCAGTCACAGAGGGGAAATTAGCTTTTCATATGGCAACAATAATCTGGCGTTTCTCTTGCATTGTGTCTAATTGACTCAACTCGTCTCACAAGAAGATCAGGCCACTAGAACAGAAACAGCTTTCATTTCCCTTTCAAAGAAGCTGGATTGTAGATGAATTTTCTTGTACATCTGGAAAGTCATGACCCTCCTCCCTTTACCCTCTTCCTTCTAAGATCAGTAGCATTTCTTCTTTCTTTATGTGATGTTTTGACTTTGGTAAAATTTCCTGTATTTTATTTTTCCTATCTACTGGAAACAGACTTGTGATTACTTTATGGGAGTTTCATCCCACCAGCCTTTAGAGGAAAGTATTTACCTACTCTTAGACTTCTCTCACTGCACCGGAAGAAAGACCTACCTTCTATTTCTTCATCCTTGGCAAAGGTTTATGCACGTACTACAAATTTTTCAGCTACTGGGCAAGATCTTACTGTTTATTTTTTGTGGGTTTTTTTATCCAGCTTACAGTGGGCAGCATTGTAGCATCAAGCCCATCACTAGCGTTTGGGCATTCAAGAGGAAGAAACTAGGTGGGGCAGTGAGTTTAGACCTTCTCCCTTGGAGGCAGGTCTGTGCAGGGCTTGCAGCCCTGCTGCTTCCTGTCCCACAGAGCTGCCCCCTTCCCTGCAGCTGCTGGACCCCTCACAGTGGAAAGGTTATGGAGAGTCTCCTTTCATCCCCCTCTCACCACCTCGTTATGTCCTTACTTTGGATACCCACTCCCCCAAAAGTGTCTTTTCCCGTATGTGAAAACACAATTCATTGATTTCCTTTGTTGAAAGAGGACTGCTATGAACAAGGAAAATCATTGGGCAAGATCTAAATCCTGCTTTCATGTAAAGGGCTTTGTGTGTTCATTTTTCAGCCTGTAAAGCCAATTTTTCCAATAGTCTCAGAAGCCTTCTGTTAAACGAAGCTATGTCCCTTGTCTTTGCTACACAAGCCTATTCTGTTCCTACTCTCTGTTTTGTACTTTATAACTGTCTTTCCACAAGAAGAAGATATTTAAGAAATAATTTTATTGGCTCATTGCATTCTCAGCCTTTTATTCTCTAATTCTGGTGCTAATAAACACCAAAATTTGTATTCCTCCTGCCAAACACTGCATGCCTTCAGGCACTGATGTAGTTTATATGCACATCGCCTCTAAACCATAGTAAGTAGCCTGCATATTGCCTGTTAGGTGAAGTCTAATGAGCAGTGTTATTTTTAGAAGCAGAACTATATCCTTTGATTTCTATTGTATTTTTTTATTGCTGGAATAATTTTTGTTTGTCTTGTTCTCTGCAGCTGCATATCAAGCTGAATGCTTTGGGGATTTGTTATTCTCTGCAACACAGCCTAATATTCCTTCCTGGTCAGTATGTGACTGCACCTGGTTCATCTATTGCATTTCTAATGTCTGTAACAGATATTTCCTGTTTTGGGATTCTTTCCATTGTTCTCTGCTTTGAACTTCACTTGCCTTCTTTAGGCAAGATGTTTAAATGATTGAAGCCTTAGACACCCATTCCTGCATAGTGACCCATTATTTGCTGTTCCTTTACTGTATGCAATGTACAAATATGGAGTTTTCCAAGAGCCTTATCTTGTGTAATGATGTCCTTTTTTTAAACATAATCTACATCAGCGCCACCACATTACTTTTTTGAACACATGAAGTTAAAATGATGCAAAGCCTTGGTGGATTCATCTAAATTATTTTACAATTATTTCTTCTTGATTTAATTTAATTAATTAACTGCACGTAAGTGTGATTACAAGTGCTTTGCAGTAATTGCTGTCTCTTCCTAAGTGTTTGTACAGAATCTAAAACAATGAAGACAGTCCTATGAATAGTAATAAATTTAAGGAAGAAGGTTCAATTGTATATTTCAGTGAAATTTTTATGATATATTGTTTGTCTTTTCCCTTGACTATAAAGTGTTCAAATACATTAATAAAGACAAATAACATATGCTGTTACACACAGTGATTTAAAACCCCAAACTGAAAAAATCAGTTTCTTTTTTCCCACTGCAAACAAGGGAAAGAGCTTAAAATTCAAAGTAGCTGAATGTTTTCTAACTCACTTAATGTTAACTTAGTAAATAAGAATACATTGAACATTAGAGAAGAGTTTTGAAATTCTCTTCAGATGAGCACTTTCTACCCCCTATTAAGAATAAATAAGAAGGAGAAAGATAAAATGTGCTAGAATAGTTGTGAAGAGAGAAGAGAAAGTGTTTAGTTAATGAAAAAGTCAGAATTAAAAAGGAAGAATATAGCTGTATATAGAAGTGATAAGTTGAAACTACAAAGAGAATTGAAGTTTCTCTGGATATAATCACACAAGCTGAATTCTGACAGAGGTATGTGAGATATTAGGAAGATATAATGAATTATGAGTGGTCAGGACTGAAATATTACATTTCTCCAAAAATGGAATTCTCCCTATTGCAGAGGTAAAAATGCTTTAAGGGCCAAGATCTGAGTCATCCTTTTTTCTTTCCTATTTCCTCTACCTACACCCCAGCTGTCAGGGACTTAAGTGGGATTTACTTCTGTGAGAAAAGATAAAAGTAGCAAGATCTAGTATTCTTAAAAATGATCCATCCATCTGACTTTGCCACACTTAATTTATGAAACTTGGCATAGCTGGGAAAAATGAAAGAATGGAGTTGTGTTCACTCAGGCTAAACATACCTAGTAAAACAAAGCCTAGTAAGTGCTTCACTTTTTGATTACCTGTAGCAGCCCAATACAGAGGAGCGAAATACACAGATAAATGATTGCACCACAGATTTTTAAGACAGTGTTGTAGCCTGGTCACAGACTATTAAAAGATTAAAAAAAAAATCTTCCAAACTGAACATCTGTACACATGTAATGACCAATGATTCTTTTAATTTTGTTTGACGTATAAAGAAAAAAATCTTCAGGTTGCAGGGATGTTGGAGCGGGGAGGGTGAATGAAATTTGTTCCAACTATAGATATATTGTTCAAAAGCTAAACAGAAGCTATGAGTAATGAACACTTTTCATATGTCCATTGATGTATATGACCCTTTACTGCTGGAACTAACACTGTCAACACATTTTAAGTTCCAAATACGCCTTCTTATTAAAAGGCAAATTACATTTGCCTCTAGAAAACATGAATGGCTGTAATCAAATGGGTATTGTTGAGAGCATATCACACCGAATGTATTTCTGGTTATGTGTAAATGGTGGTTACTGGTTTCACTGGGGTCAGTGAGCTTGTCATGAGCTTTGTGCTGAGCAATGTGCTTTGTGCTCAGCAATATGCTTAGCTCTGCCTGCCCTGGGGAGCAGAACACATGAGATAATTATGTTGTTTTATTAGGTCATTTTAGTCACATGTAAACACAGCACAAATATTTCAAATTTCCCCATGCTTCCACTTAATATGACGAATGCTCTCTTCCCCATTAACAGCTGAGTGACCCACATTTCAGACAGGCAATCTGAAAATCCAGCTTGGAGTACAGCATCCACGTAGTTGTGTCCTGAAGTAATTTATATTTTAAAGGAAGAGAAAAATATAGGAGGGCAGAGGTCAGTGGAAATCCAGTAGGATTACAGGCCTTTGCAATTTTGCTATTCAACCAAATGGCGACTTTCACCATATGTGTTTTCATTCATGTCTATCCCTTATACTTGACAGTGCTTCAAACTCAGGCAGACCCTTATGAGCAGTACACAGAGAGCAGGAAAGATGGAGCATGGACAACCCAGGCAGCAGTGAGCAACAGATTTGTCTGCACAGATTATCCCTTCTCACTCATGCACATGATTGTCTTAAGTACACATAAATAGAATTTTTTCCCCTCCAGCCTTCTGTCAGACTCTCACTTTCACTGTGACCCAGCTTCTAAGGTACTACATATTTAGTCAAGTATTAGAGAGAAAAGGCCCTGTTTATCACATCACATCATGTGATGGGTTTATGGCATAAAATAGCATCTGGGGATGGTGCCCTTGCTAAATCAGATGCTGATTGTGGGTAATGCTAACCCATGAATTCAGGAATTACAAACACCATTCTGCAGAAGAGTAAGATGGGCTGCAAAAAGCAACCCTCAGCAACCCTTTCATAATATATGAAACCTAACGTTGCTATTCCCCTGTGTGTTTGTCTAATAGCTGGTGTATTTCTTTAGGCCTAGTGACACAGTTTTATATTGTTACTATATGCACATGTTTCAGATAGAAAGGAAGCAGGAAGTCACTGGCTTGTGGAGTCTGATTGCAGCCTGGTACACCGAGAGCAGAGGGAATGTGAATGGAAATGACTTAGTCATGAACCAGCCAGGGCAGGAGTCAGATGCTGTGGCTCACTGCAGAGACAAATGCTTCTGACAACATTTAGCTGGTGCAGACCATCAGTTCTCAGAGACCACAATTTTTGCAACACTAATCCAGCTGAAGCATGGGCTAAAGAAATTTTTCCAAGTGCACCTTGAGTACACAGCCCCTGTGACATAACTAACAGCACTGATAGTGTTTACAGGCAAATTACAACACTGTAAAGCATGAAATGTATGTGTCAAGTTTATTATGCTTCCCTTGCCTGGAGCTGATTAGTGCAAATTAATATTTCACACTAATCAGCATGAGCAGTTAGCACACAATTTGGATTTACGGAATTCAGCTGATTGCATTAAAAATGTATTTAGGCTATTTTTGCATTGTGCAAATAGAGCAAAAATATCTGAGCTGTTTCCAGTAAGGTTTTTTTTTTTTGTAATATTTCTAGTGTTAATATTACCCTTCATATAGCCATATACTGTTGGCATGATGGTGGCTTTATGGATACCCAACACTTATAAAATCTGTGGTTCATACTCAATGAAAAAATAATGGTTGACATTCCTTATAGGCAATGATTAGTCAAATTTAATATTTAAAAAAATTAAAAAATATATATATTTAAAAATATATTTTCAACATACCTTTAAAACATGCAAACAGCTAATAGACAGTCTGAAATTTGATCCTGAAACTTCTTAAGAAACATACTTCTCAGGTAAAATAGTTATTTTCGGCATTATGAAAATAAACCAGTATTTTCACTTAGCTGGATCAAGCAACACTTACATCAGTTTCCTGCTGTGAAGAAGAAATGAGGAAGACCACTTGCCATACTAAAGACCACATGAAAAACCTACCTGTTTACTCAGGCTTTCCCAAAACAGCATGCTCAGTCTCAAAGATCCTTTAAAAACCCAAACAAAACCTCATGCAGATGTCCCCATCGGTTTTTGGGAACATATAACTCAGTATAATTTCTGGGAAAGTTACTACAGAAGTTCTCACTGTCTTCTGTGGAAGCTGGCTCAGGTGAAGCATTTTCAGAACTTAATTTAGCTCATAGCTCTTGCAGTTGTCCATAAAAATCTTTGCAACTTTGATTTCAAATACAATTGGATGGCACAGGAATTGTTAGATCAATTTCTAGGTACTGTATTGGATTTCCAACAAGAAGACATCTGAGTACTTTGCACTAATTAAAAATACACAAACGCACACATGCACACAGACACGCACACACAGACATTTTTACAAATTAGGAATTAACTTTTGGAAACTAAACTAAACATTTTTTTGGACCAGTCTCCCATAATGACTACAGCAAATTAAGCCTGCATAGCAAGAGGGTGTATTGGTTTCTGTAGGTCTGGGATGTGGTGACTCCATGTTTTACCCAGTGCCGGGCTACAGAGCTGTTTTTTTCCTTCACTGACATCTATATGAACTTCTTGAGACTGTTGGAATAGCTTTGGATTCACTGTGGTGTAAACAAGAAGAGAACCTGAATCTTGGTGTGATGACACACATTGATGGCCCAGTGTTTAGCGTCTGACTTCTGAGTTTGGTGATGTCTCTGAGACATACCCAGGAAATAAAGACCTCTGAGGTAGTCTAAGGGCACTATCCTCACAGGTCCTGGAATGTATCCTGTGTGGTGGTTTTATATCACGACATGAAACGTTTCTTTTCTTATTTGATTTTTGTTTATGAGAGACTATTCTTAATAACTTGCTGAAGTGTAAAACCCTTAAGTCAATAAGTGGAGCATTATATAAAGAACTATTGCAGCTCTCTTTCATTAGAAAAATAAAACGTCTGTATCAGGCTTGTTGGATGCCAATGCAGAATCTGCAAGGCTGCTCCCCAAATGTGGGTTGTTATTGTATGTTGTGAAATGGCCCTGAGCCATCTGCATCTCATTATGAGGTTTGCTTTGTACCACAAAACCCAAACAGATATATTTTGTTACATAATAGTTATTCATAATGCACATTCTACCATTATCAGTTATATGAGGTCTCTTCAATTTTCTTATTTGCTGATCCAAATCCACCATTGCTGTTCCCTCTGATTTGCTTAGTAATACGTATAGGAAATTATGCAATTAGCCTTGTCAGCATGAAGAACTTGTAATGTTCTTACATATACCATAATTGCATCCCATTTGTCAACAAATGACAACTTTAATAAGAGAAGTGCTCACATCATATGGAATGTCCACACACTCCTTTAATAAACACTGATTGAAAAATTTACTGCCATAGCAAAATGTTTGAGGACTTTAGCGCGAGGAGGAGAAAAGTTCAACCGTAACTGAAAACATATGTCCGGAAGAAAGAACCCGGCTCTCCACACTGTCAAGTCTTACTGCTGGTTTAAATTTAGGCAAGTACATATAGTGAAGTATGTTAAACCTGGAAACTTTTGGCTTTATGCGTGGCCAGCAAACCCAGTTAGAACCGAAGCCGTGATAGAGTGCTATGTATCCTCTGTATCCAAGTAAAATTAATATTTGTACTTTTTTAGACTTCTGACCTTTATGCAGCTCTCACGCTCCTTTGAAACACTGCTATGGTTAATGTGTGTATGCCACTGGGAAGGAAACAAGGTGCCTTCCTGCCGTGGGTTCCTCTCCATGCTTGGCACAGTCGAGTATGGATTTCTGTGATGAACTTTTGATTAATTATTTGGCTGAAGTTTCCTGTTTTACATCTTGACATGCTGATGCAGATAGTCACAAGCTAAACTGTGGTCAAAATGGCAGTCCTGCAGAACATCATCCTATGCAGACTTCCTGTGTAGAAAATCAGAATTCACGCTTTCAGCAGAGAGCAGGAAAGTTAGACAGACAACCCTTCATGGTGTTCTTAGGAATACAACACCCACCTCCTTCAGGTACTTTGCAAATCCAAACATAATTTATTAATCTTTAACTTGTTTGTTAAAGTCTTTGTTAGAGCATGTCACCTATAAGGAAAGCTTTGTAAAGGAAAGGCCTTGTAGAATCCTGGCTCCGGCCTGTTACTTTGGCTAAGCAGAAAAAGACTGTGGGAGAGTGTCTCAGCTGGAATAGGGGTAAAGAGGCATGCTGTGTGACTGCCTCATGTTCACTTTGTGGTGTATGATGGTTGGTTAAACTTGGTTTGTTGTGCCTTAAAACCATGTAAACTGATAACTGACTGATGGCATAAAAAGGCCCGGTTTTTGGCAAAAAAGGTTCCTCCTTTGCACCTGCCAGGGGTCTCTGCATTGCTCATTATCGCAACAAGAGCAGGGTAAGAATAATCTACAAAAGAAGAATTTGAACTGTGACATTCATGTCTCCAAATGGAAGCAAAAAGATAGCTGCAAACGAAAGCTTTCATGAGAAGACAATGAATGATTAATTGGTCTCCAGTAAATAACAGTATAGTCGATGACCAGTTACTGTGATAATAAAATAAGAATTTATGTACAAAAGGAACTATCCATCATATTTAACCTTAGTAGAGTTAGAGTAAAAAGGTTCAATTGAATTGATTAATCAACTTTATTTATTTATTTTAACAAATGGAATAGAGGAATCTGAGGCCAAATAAAACTCCTTATCTTTCCCCTGTATTGGTCGTTCATCTCGAGTGTTGGAGTCCTTGGGGTATTCTTCAGATAGCTACTGGAGAAATTTCTAGTTTTAAACATATAATAAGATGTCCTTTGGACATTGTAAAAGCTGCAGTCTGCTGTAAAACTCGTTCTGTATTTATCCATGCCCATGTAATTGAATAAGTAGAAAGAAAACACTGTGGAGCCCTCAGGGTTTCCTTACTGCTGTGGATGCTGGAAGACCCAGCTGGCTACTGTGTAAAGAGGCACTGGAATCTTTAAATAAAGTCACTCTGGTCACAGCTGTGCCATGGATGTTTATCAGGATGGTGGCCCAGGATTAATGTGATCACTCTGAGAGCTAAGAGCAAACTCCATATCCTGTGTTAATGCATTTGAACAGGAACCTGAAAGGTCAGGGTGACCAGCAGGTGTATTCAATTCTTTTCCAAGTACATTTGCTGCAAATGCATGAGTTGGGCTCCTTTTCAAATGGGAACAATGATGTCATGTTTGTGTCTAGGCTTCTGAACATCATAAGAAATTAAATGCAGATGTACTTTATGGATAGGTGCTCATAAAATCTGAATGCAAAAATAGGTAAATATGTGGCAACTTTGGATAGGTAACCTATTAATGCAGGTAGAAAACGTGACTCACATATACAAAACGTCAGTCTGAAGGCTTATGAGTGGTGTATTGAAGCTTCAGAGCCTGGTGTCTGAAGATTTACACTTTCATGGGCTTTGAGAGGAAAAGAAAGATCCCTAAGTAAAGGATCAGAGAGAACAGAGATGACAAAAACCACCTTTATTCATCCCATCTATTCATTTATCATAGCAAGCAAGCCTTAAAAAACTTACAGAATACACCCAAGCAGTATGAAATCTATAACTTATATTTATTCAGCACTTCCTGAAAATCAGCAGCTTTGAAGAAATCTCTAAATAAACTTGGTATGCTGGGGCACCCAGAATCACTAAATATTAAAAAAAAACAAACCAAAATGAGTAAATTAAGAAAAGAATAATACACTTAGGAAAAACAGTCAGATCAGGAATATTTATTTAGCGAAAAAAAAGTAAAATTATTAGTAAGTGTGCGAGTAATTTTCAGTCATTGAAATTACCTCTATCCCAAGAAAGCTGGAGAATCTCAGAATGGTTTGAGTTGGATGGAACACTAAAGATCATCTCGTTTCCACTCCCTGCCGTGGGCAGGGACACTTTTCACTAGACCAGCTTGCTCAAAGGCCCATCAACCTGGCTTTGAACACTTCCAGTGATGGGACATCCACACTTCTTTGGGAAACCTCTTCCAGTGTTTCACCACACTGACAGTAAACAATTTCTTCATCATACCTATTCTAAATCTCTCCTCCTTTAGTTTAAAGCCATTACCCTTTGTCCTATCATTACATCTCCTTGCAAAAAGAGAAATGTGAGCATAAATAATTTATAGCATCAACTGTACAGTGTTTGAAGACTTCTGTATTAAAGGGACATATTCTGGAAGCAAGTAATTTGAGTTAATTTGTGCTTGAAAAGTATGTTTTAGCTCTCCTATTTGTAGGCAACGTGGAAATTGATGAAAACCTCTCAGCTGCGCTCTAAAAGGATGGAAATGTTTGTAAACTGTGATACTGGAAAAATTTCCATCTTGACTTTTGAACTCTTGGTATAATAGTTTTCTAGTTAGTTACTATGGTGATAGTGCCCAAAGCATCAGAAGCTGCAACATCAAAAAGACTGTGAAACACAAGTTTACCTGAAAGGAATGGACAACCTTTTATAAAGGAAATATTTATTTTTCATTTTTACATCTATGGTCTCATTGTTGGAATGCCGCTGTTTTTAGTGCTAATTCTCTCAGCTAAATTCGGCTACCTATAAGTTAAACCACAGGCAGCAAAGTCACAAGAGAAAAGCTGTTCACCATTTCTATTTTTCCTATGTCTCTTCTGGTCATATTAATCATTTTCTTGAAACACCTCTCTCTGCCTCTCTCCACTAACTATAGTATGAACTCATATAACTTATTTAGCCAGCTGAAACGGGTAAAATGAATTGAACATAGGTCAACATTTGCTGTAGGCTTATAGCTATTTTTTTACCAAGAGGCCTGCTGGAGTTAACAACTATAGATTATAAAAATTGCTGTAAATATGATACTGTTACAGTTTATATAAAATTATGTAGTAACTGCATGTATTCACTCACATAGTTTTTTCTGAAGAAATAGATTGGATAATGTAAGTTTATGACCATGTGTGTGCAGTAGTTATAGTTTACTACCCATTACATATTATCACTGCAAAATCGGTTCCAAGAAGTAATTTGAATTACTGGATTTCCTCCTCCTCTCTCTCTCTTTTTTCTGCTCCTTTTTTACTTCCATGACAAATCTGTCTTGCTGAAATTCAATAATATTAGTTATGACTAAGGGCATATATGAAGTAAAAACATGATCACTCCCTGTTTATTAGTGCATAGTATGTAACTATAATTCAATGTAAAAAAATAATCAAGCCGAATATGTACCTATGTAAAGGAAACATGTTTGTGGTAATAAAACTGTGTTTTGAAGGTACATTTTTTCTACTTGCACTTGTTTATTATTGTTGTGGTTTAAGCATAAACTTTTTTTTAATAAAAATATTGTGAGAAAGGGTGAGCAGAAGATAAATGTGTACTTGAAATGAATTTCTGCACTGGTTAGGTAGTTCTGTGCAGTGAGCAGAAGGCATAGACTCACAGCAGTCAGAAAGACCTAACATCTAATATATTTAAGAAAGTAAAAGGGAAGGGAAAATGAAAGAGATGTGAAGATATCTTTTTGAAAATAGCTTTAGCATATTGCTATTAGGCACATAATGTTCTGGCTGTATTGTTCGATGCCCTGAGAACTGCTTCCACTCTTTTTAATCACCACAGTGCTCAGCATCTCTGACTTGCTGTCCATTGGAAGTCTAGCTGCTAACCTTCTAAAATCAGCTGAAGGGGTAAAGGTACAGAATCTGATTGGTGTGGGAAATTTGGTACTTAATTCTGAAAGTATCTGAAACCCCACTGACATCTGAAAATTGTCAGAATATGCCCCTGAAAAAATATAGATCAAGCACAGAATGAATGTTTTCTGATTTCTTTATGAGAATAACCTTAGGCTAGAGAATAAAGATTTTTATATGAAAAAATAATTCTTTTTCTTGCTTTAGCCAAATATATGTGATTTTCTTAAATGATGCATGTATTTGTTTATATGAAATAAAGCAGTTACATTCAAGTCTATTATACAAACACAAACATCCTTTTCACATAAGAAAAGTTTCATATTCTGATTCTGTGAGGTGCAGATGTTTCTTATGCTGTGGAGGGGATTTATCTGACCAGATCTCGACTTCTGCAGAGGAAACATCCATGTCTGAACTAGTCACATTACCTTCCTTCTTTGTGACTGAGAAGAAAACAGGTATATTTATGTCATTGTAATTAGTCAGATCATAGCATAGTAGGATCATTAAGTTGGAAAATACTACTAAAATCATGAAGTCAAACATTTGACAGAATACATCCATGCCCACTAACTCATATAGCAAAGTGGTACATCTGCTTGTTTTTTTAACACTTCCAGGGATGACTCCATCACTGTCCTTGAGAGCCAGTTCCACTGCTTAGTTGCTCTCTCAGAGAAGGAATTTTTCCTAATATCAGACCTGAGTGTCCCCTGGCACAACTTGAGGCCCTTTCCCCTATTGTTAGTTACCTGGGAGAGGAGACTGACCCCCACCTCACACAACCTCCTTTCAGGTAGTTGTTGAGAGCAGAGCTGTAGAGAGATGCCCATATTTACAGATGACTCATGCCCTAAAAGGCTTTCCACTCCCCAAGTACAGTAAGAGAGATCCCAAAAAGACTGGTGAAATATTACACCTAAGGTTAGCTTGGGTGAGTCACATCCTGAGTGAAGAATCTTGATTTTGTGAAGTCAAGCAACTTGCACCTTCATGCTCTATTTCCTAATCTCTTACTTTCCCTAAACTGCTTGCTTCGCTTTTGAACTAATTCTGAAGAGGATGGAGAATGCAATGATTTCATCTTCAGTCATCCTGTTTCTAAACCTTATCCTGTTAGAAAACAGAGCTGTGCAAGACAGTGGTGATTGAAGTGATGAGCTACTCATGTTAGACAGCTGCCACAGTCTCCCAACGAACAGATTTTAACACACTGAATACTGATCTAAGTTTGAATACAGCCTATCAGAATTTCAGGTATTTCATTCCATTTCAGCAATCCATCCCACCCTGCAGCAGAAGTTGCCTTGGGAAGCATCTGTGTCTCTTTCCAAAGAGTGCAGTTTGAGCCAAGGCTTTGTGCCAGCTGAGATGAAGATATCATCCCCCAAGAGTTCTCTCTGTTCACAGAACTAGGACCCAGACAAAGGCAGTGAATGGGGAAAGAGGGTTCTGCCTCTCTGTGGGGCAGGAGGCAAATGGGACAAGCAGGCTGCTGTGCAGACTCTCCTTGCTTCAAGGGATGAAGGGCCTTGATTGAATTCCTTGCCCCTTAGCTGACACACCACCTACTTCTCTCTGATTTCCTTATAGGAAATGATAAAATGCAGCTGCTCTAAGAAAGAATGTGTGTGATTATTTTTTCCCCAATTTTGCCAACATTTATGGAAATTTTTGAACTACTGATGTGCACAAAATTTGTTATTGTTCTATAAGACAGCAGAACTGTATCTTGTAGAAAACTGTTGAAGAAATTAGGCCCAAGATACATTTTAGACCTTCAAACTGCTTAGCTGTAAGTCATATATGATTCAGGCCTAGGTCTTTTCCACTAGTTTTGGGTTAACGAGCTGTTTTATCAGTCTATTTCCTACTTCTATTTCAGTACTTTTTAAAATTATATTCTTCAAATATTATGGTGATAGAGTAATACAGTTTATTCTGGTAAAGATACATGCAAAAAAATTTAAATATATTTTGAAGGAAGAAATACACAATGCTGGTAAGAAAAATATGTCTGAAAAGTTATATATGAATCTGGAACCCCAATTTAAAAGAGTAATATGTAATATGAAGTCATATCAGAGCCTAATACAGAACAAGAAGATGTTATTTTGATTATTAAGACTTAGTGAAGATTCTCCAGGATAAGAATTGCTTACATAGCAAATACTGTTCAGTTGTGAAAACTGTCATAAAAACATCAACATTTTTGTGAAAGAAAAGCAGGCTCTATTCACACAATAGTATTTTTCTCTCTGGCATTTTTGCAGGTGTGGAATTGAATGCCTACAGAAGTCATTGAGAAATTTTCCAGGCAAGAAGGATTTGCAGGTTCAAGACATCTCATTCACACAGTGTTCATTTCCATGCACTTGGTTACCATTTACATCCTGGCCCTAAGTTCATCAAATAAAACTTTTGCTGAAGTGAAATCTTGTGCTTATTTTCAATGGGTGCAGGATGTGATCCACATGGATAATAAATGTGTGATTTACAGGCACGAGCTGTAATGCTCTATAGAAATATCCATGATGAAAAACCATTATGTGTGAGGATATTCCTTTTATAGAAATATCCATGATGAAAAACCATTATGTGTGAGGATATTCCTTTTATTTCAGCATGTCTAAAGGAGCACATATGCTGCCTTCTTCATTCTTAGCAGCAAGGTCATTTCCCAAAGGACACAGAACAAAAAACATTGATCTACAAACATCTCTTGGAGCGGTTACTAAATAGCTAGCCTTGAAAATCACTTCTAAAAGTAGAGGATGTATTGTGTTATTGTATATTGTATTTTCATCTTTCACTACCAAAGTCAATATTTCCACTACCATCAGTCAAAGAATTGCACTGAGTCCAGCTGTGTACATTCAATCGCATAAAAGACATTCAGGTGTTACTAGGAGATTTATTATCTGCCTTTGAGCCTTTGTCTAATAAAAAAATCGGGGGCAAAAGCCTTTTCAGTTAATTAAGAAATTTGATACTAGAAGATTTAGTGATTTAAATATGGTTCAAATGTATTTTAGGACAGATTCTGCCATCAACCAAGAAACTGCAAATCTGAGCTGAAAGCACGGACTGCACATCTGGTAACTGTAGCCACAGCTGGATGAAGGTTGGTTTGGCTGCTGCACTAAAGTACAGGCAGGAATTAAACTATGGGGGATAATGATAGCATGAGGAGACTAAATTTGTTGCAGAGCTTAAATGTGATGCAGAAAACAAGTGGAATGAGTGTGAAAGAGAATTTAGAAAAATATTTATGTAAAAATGTGGGGGTAGAAGTGGAATGGAAAGAAGCAGATCCCTTTTGAGTGGCAGAGGAACAAGCACATAAAACTGAAGTATCTGTGCATGTGTGCACGTGTGTGGGGGGAGGAGTTTACAATCTTCCGGGGAAAAAATGTCTGAAATTTCACTGGAAATGTTCCATAACCACAATCAAAAATACTTAAATTTTCTTTTAGAGGCAGTAAAGATCCAAGATCTAGAGAGGGGAAAAGGTATGCTGAGAGGTGTCACTTTGTGCTTTATGCTTCCTGTATTCTGCGTAGCAATGGATTCTGCTTTGTAATCTGTCTGAATGACATTTCTTTTGTTGGTCCTTTATCCTCAAAAAGTAGTAAAGAACTTTCTCTAGAGGCAAGAAAATTCAAGGTTCTTTGACAATTCTAACAGCTAAATATTTGTGGGTTTACCTACCCTTGTTAGTCTGGGGCATTTTGGAAAAAAATGAAAATATTTTCCACAAAGGGGAAAAAAATGAAACAAAAGATTGCTATTATTTCAAAACTTCTAACATCAGTCACAGCAACAACACCAAGATACCTTTGCCAGCAAATCAGCTGGGTTTGAGAGCACTGGCTGTGACCCCAACTGCACAAGTTGCACATGCAAATGTGTGGAGAATTTATCCTTTTCCAAGGGAATGATTGGTGAGGCTTCTGCTATCTCGTGCCTTTACCACAAAGTCTGATGGAATTGCAACATTTTGGTTATTGACCTAGCAACTTCTTCCCTTCCCTTCCCTTCCCTTCCCTTCCCTTCCCTT
>VXAZ01004314.1:605399-645846 GCA_013399875.1 Gymnorhina tibicen | reverse complement strand
CCCTTCCCAAACCTTCCCTTCCCAAACCTTCCCTTCCCAAACCTTCCCTTCCCCAGGAGCTTCCAGTGTTAATGACACTTGAAAAAATCAGAAGGTATGTAAGAATCAGAATACAAAAAACTCCAAAACTTATTACATATAAATATTTTAATTTTTCTGCCAATCTTTTGATACTGTGGTTCTCATTTTTGAATGCTGTGGATTGCCAAGGAGAATTATTCCCCTCTGTTTAACTTTAATAACTGGAGAACATTAAAATGTTATTATAACTCAGTTTCCAACAATATATTTGATTGAAAGCAATAGATGGGGCACTAAAGCTGGAATCCATTTCACACAGGAGCAGGGTGCACTTCTGCTCACTCTGCTTGACTGCATTGTCCTTTTCATAATGTGGAAGTCACAGCATAGACTGGAGGGACAAGCCAAAGCCTCCAGCACCTCATCTCATAGCCACAAGATGAAAAGCTACAAGAGCAGCCACCAGACAGAGTTGCCTGGTCCTCCTTCCCTCTCCTTCCCATGGGAGCTGCCCCAGCACATGTGGCAGGCCTCACCTCCCTGCCTGCAGGCACATCCATGGGTGTTACACTCAGTTTGGGCTAACCCCAAAGACCTGTTGTGCAGCCAAGTTCAACATGCCCCTGTCCTCTCCCATGTCCAGATGTGGGGAGCCCTGGATTGTGCACTGCAAACCCCACCTTCCAGCAGCCCTGGTCTCACCTCTGCTGTGCTCTGACCCAGCCCAGTTGTCTTCAAGCTCCATTACAAAAGGAAGAATCTAAAGAACAGGTTTCACTATCAATTTCTGGATGGTATTTCCAGATCTGGAGCTGCAGCTTTAGAGGACATGAATTTCAAAAGTGCCAAACTCATTTTGAAACCTACTGGGATATAGGGACTGACAAGTGCAGGTATTTGGGTACATAAAGGCACAGGAAAACACCCATTTTGGATCCAGAACTAGCGATACATCTAAATCCTTTGGAAAGCAAAGCCACCTAGCTAGGTATACAGGCATTTCTGAAATATTCAACTGGTTTCTTAGCACTCCAGCATCATGATTGTTTTCTATAGCACCTCGGAGTAATAAGTAAATACTTATAATTTCAAAAAAAAGCAACTTGAAACTCTGTTCAACTGAGATTAGTATTAGAGAGCTGAGGAATGGCTGGGGTTGGAAGGGACCTCTGGAGATCACCTAGTCCAACCCCCTGCCAAGGCAGGATCACCTGAGCAAGTGACACAGGAACAATCCAGGTGGGTTTGGCTTATCTCCTCAGGAGACTCCAAAACCTCCCTAGGCAGCTTTCTCCAGTGCTCGATCACACTCAAAGTAGAGAAATTTTTTCCTCATAAGAGATTAAACATTCAATTTTTACTCTATGTTATATTACTGGATTTGATTTTTAAAAAAATACTTCTTAACATGTCTCAACTCCTTTTATTAAATCTGCTATTAGCAAAATAAATGTAATTCCTACTT
Organism: Gymnorhina tibicen; assembly: GCA_013399875.1. Lineage (NCBI taxonomy): Eukaryota > Metazoa > Chordata > Aves > Passeriformes > Artamidae > Gymnorhina > Gymnorhina tibicen. The sequence goes on along the minus strand of VXAZ01004314.1, from coordinate 644,360 downwards.
GTGCCCTTCCTTCCCAGAATTCTGTCTAGATCAACAAAGAATAATTACTTAATTGTAGGTTATTATTTGTATGACACTGTTGACTAAAGGCCAACTGCATTATACAAAATATAATAGATTAGCTCTCTCTGTAGATTAAAAATTAAGGATTTTTTCAATGTATGTATCTATTTATTTCTTGAACATAGTGTAAAGAGAGCTGTGCTGGGTCAGGCAGTGGCCACAGGAATATTTAACTCTGTGAAGCTGAAGACAGTAATTTCCCGTCTGGTGGGTTGAGTGACTGGAGCACACAACATGATGTGGATGAGCATATTTCTGGCTTAGAGCAGATGGCAGAAGATAAAATGTAAATATGTTACAATCACCAGGAGTTTCCCCCCACAATCATTATGTTATTATATTTCAGTCTTTCAAAAAGCAGTTTACCTTTTATCAGCTCCTGTTAACTAACAAACTATATCATCATGCAAATAGAGAAGACAGCTGTTTGAGTCACAAAAGATAAATATCACCTGAAACAGCTATTGTTTTGAGTTCCTGAGTCTACTAAATAGATATCTTCAGTGCAAATAAATGCTGTAACACAAAGTGAGTCCAACAATACATTGGTGAAGTAACTTGTGCGGTTTTCACAGGAGAATATTCAATCTGTGCAAACAGACTACCATCTGTAAACAGCAACATAAATAGGAAGTGTACATCTGATGTGCCTGCTCACCAGATCTGATCCTTCAGGGTGATGTGTACCCTCAGAGCCCTATAGGAGGACATTTTCAAACCATTTATTTTCACAGCAACACTCAGGAGCTGAGGGTCATTTCCTAATGGGACAGGTTTTTAAGGTCACATAGTTGACTGAGTGGAATCAAGACCTTAGATTCCCTTAAAATACCCCATCTACTAATTGTTCATTGTCAAATTCACAGCACTAGTCAAAAGCAAATGAATCCACTTTTTGAGTAAGACATAACACTACTGTTTTATTGGGCAGGATGTTTTTAGAAGAAAATTGCTAAACAACCACTATTACTTTAAATTTCCAAGACATAAAAGAACACTTGTAAAAATTCTTTCAATTTACAAGGAGCTTGCATTACACAAAACTGATAAGAAATAGATTAAAAATTAAACATTTATGACCTGAGGAACTGCTGAGCAGACTTTGCTCTGAAGAACATCTGTAACAATAAACCCCAGACTCCTGAAATTTGAATTTGCCTGTTGTACTTGCTTAATTACTGTGCATGCTAACTATTTAGTCTCTGATAAGGTAATGGTGCAGTTGTGGAAAATATTATTCCCTTAGGGATTTTCATATATAATTTTTGGAGGGGAGCATTCCCATCTCAACATGCACACACAAGTGCCAGTACCATTAATGGAAGTTATGTGCACCATTCAAAGGGAGAGCACACTCCTGAGTATGTAACTAAATCAACAAACCCCCAGTATTACCATAATGCTAGAGGTAGCACCAGAACAAAATATTTAGAGGTGAAGTATGAGCACAATTTCAGTCTTACCATATGTATTAATGGTGATATTATCTTCTGTCAAGGGACTCTGACTACTCTTGATAAATCTAAGTTATAGAAATAAAGCACAATGGAATGAAATGATGATGTTACTAAGTGTATAAAGGCTGTTTCAGTTTTAACTTTGTCTTCACTTGCTGATGTAGAGCATCTCAGAATCTCAACACAATAACATTACTGAAACTTTCATCCTGTTCCTAATTTACACTTTGCTCTGGCAAATTGGTTTAACGCCCATGATCAGACCATTTTTACTCTAGTGCAGGAGTAACAAAGTGAAAATGGGAATTACACTCCCTTAATGGCAAGTTCTGCCTACAGATATATTGAACCTGTGTGACTTAAAGCTTAACCAGAACCATGTAGTCTTTCTTCTACATTTTTCAAAGAGAATTACAAATTCAAATTAGATTATGGTGTCTTTCCTAAGTTAATTTCAGGTATTCTTTTTACAATGCCACAATTAATTTTTTACTCCATAACAGAAATCCCAATTTAATTAATTGCTCTGAAACTGGCTTTTAATCCCCTTATTTGTGTTAACAGCTCTTATTAAGTCATTACCTTCTTGCCTCTGAGTTGTGCACAGTTTCGTGCATACAGATGTTTTGCATGAAAAGCACACATGGATCATGTTTCTGCCTATACAATAATCCCATGTAAACAGACATTTTGGAAAGGAAATGGTACAACTGGTAGAGAGCACATAGTTTTCTGGTTCATTGTCTTCAGTTTCACTGATCAGACATCACTAACAGAGATGTAGCTTCATATTCAAGCCCAGCAATAACATTGATTTTACTTCCTGAGGTTTAGAAGGGGACAGGTATACAAGGTATACAAGGCATACAGGGTATGCAGGTATACAGGACAGGGCTTTTTTTAATTGTCACCCACATGCAAAAAAAAAGTTTCATATCTTTATGTATGAACTATAAATTTGAGTTCAAGATAGGTGTCTAAGTAGATACTAGTTTCTAGTAGTTACTTTTTAAAGCAATGCTTGCAACAGAGTGAAATTGAAGGAAAATTTAAATAAAAATAGAATTTTCAAAAATCCTGAGGGAGCAAACATGTTGATGGGTTATCTGGTGCACACTTTCTAAGTGACTCTTGTCAGAGTAATGTAGGCCACTAAAGTCCTGAATGAGGCCCAAATGAAAAGTCATAAATGCATCTCTGTGAACAGCAACTCTGTATTAAAACACAGTCAGTAAGCTTACAAAGATAACAGTGCTTTTCTTATTTACTATGGATTTCCTAATTGCAAAACACATTCTGATTTATTATAAAGACTACGATTAGATTAGGCCAAGCAAATCAATATGCCTTTAATTAGTGGCATGACTGCTGCTTCACTACGCTCTGCACTAGCACCAAAGCCTAGTTTTGAGTTTAGGATTCCAGAGTTGTATAACAATGTTCTCTAACACTACAACTTCAGCCTTTTTTCACATACAGAGGAAGCCACTAAGCCAGAAAAAAAATGAGAACAATTTCTACAGAAATGAATGAGCTGCTCTGTACATTAATAGTAAAAATAATCATCATTTATGCTCCATCCAATAGCTGTGGGCATGCAACTGTATTTCAACAAAGTACTAGCTTGCATTACTGCCCACAGGATAATATTTCATATTAATTAGTATTGCAGCCTTCTAGCCTATTTCTAAAGATGTCATTATATGATTGGATACCACTGAGTCACCTAATCAATGAAACAGAAATTACTAACACAGAACAATTAATGGCAACTACTCAGTCATGTTAAACTAGGAAAACAAGAAAGGTCTCACTTAACTCGGTGTGCCCAGACAGTTACTGCACTCAAATATCTATATTTACAAATCATCAGAAAAAAAACATTTCCCAGTTTCAGAATTGTCCTTCTTAACTAGTAAACATTACTATTACTATGGCACTAAGAAATTTTAGGACAATAGAAAATTGTGACACCAAAGAATCAGGAACACGTATGTTTTAAATAGTAAACAGTGTACATGTATATCGTTGTACTTTTTAAATAGATACAATTGAGCCTGGCAATAGGAAGGTCACGTGGACCTCTGTGATTAGTGCATGCAGAGGTCCCCCAGAAAGAGATGTGGTCCCTACTCAGTAATTTTGGTGATAAACTCTTTCCTTTAGACTTGCACAACATGTTCCATTTACTTATTAACAGATAAGAGCAAAATGCTGCCAGAACGATGTGTACTATTCAGCCAAATAACCACAAATATGTGCTAGTTTTTTGCCCTCTCCGTGATCTGGGACAGACAGATGATTCTTCTATGAAAAAAATAAGCATGAGGTTAAAACTGTGCCCAAACCACAGCCATAAAAACATTGGCACTGTTTGCAGAGAGATGTTTTAAAGAGACAAACAGAGCAGACAGTTTATTCAGAGGATATTCAGGGTCCCAAAAGTTTCTCTCATGTCCGTTTCCTTCACAACTGAGTGTCTTCTGTCCCTGATTCACATAAATTAGGGGCTCATAGTACCACATTATAATGTCAAAAGAGTTGTAACCTGTGGCAGAAACACACTCCTTTAGCTATTTGCCTGTTCTTGTATGTTCTGAGGAATTGCAGTAGTCTAGTCTAAAAATGGCCACAAACAATAGTTAGGAAAAATATTTTGAGATATTTAAAGTCTTGCTCAGTTGTGAGTGATTTGCTGTTTCCTTGCTCTTTGGTGACTGTCCAGTTCCTTCCCTGAGGGCCCATGGGCTCCACTATGCAAAATTATGTACCCCTCCTACCTAGCTCCAAGTTTGCTCTCTTAATCTACTGCTTCTTTTAAATTCCTTCACAGAGGTTTTTTTTCCATCTCCTGCGTGTCTGTCTCTACAGATATTTTAGAAATTCTCTACATGATATTTTAGAATCAGGAAACTAATTACTGAAAATCCCTTTTGACACTTAAAAGATTTCTAAACCATTGCTGCTTAGAGGTTTTAGGTGAAAGAAAATATTTTTCACAAAATAATCAACAAAATATGTTGACTGACCCTCAGTTACCTCCTTTAGCTTTACAGAAACAAGATAATACTCAAAGCCTTCAAAATCTTACTTGGAACAAAATTCAAAATTCCTTTTAAGGTCATTCAAGGACTTGTTTGTTGCGTGATCATCCCGCTCTGCTCTGCACTGGTGTGGCCTCACCTTGAGTCCTGTGTGCAGTTTTGGGCACAGCAAAATAAGAAAGACATTAAACTATGAGAGAGCATCCAAAGGACAGCAACAAAAATGAGAAGAAACTGAGGTGACTTGGTCTGTTCAGCCTGGAGAAGAGGAGACTGAGGAGAGACCTGATTGTAGTTACAGCTTCCTCGTGAGGGGAAGAGGAGGGGCAGGCACTGATCTCTTCACTCTGGTGCCCAGTGACAGGATTCGAGGGAATGGCCTGAAGCTGTGTCAGGAGAGGTTTAGGTTGGATAATAGAAAAAGTTTCTTCACCCAGAGGGTGGTTGGGCACTGGAACAAGCTCCCCAGGGAAGGATTTCTCTTAGTGTTTATGCTTGGATCAGGAGTGAGATTTTGAAGTAAACCTTCCTGTTCCCACTTAGTATGCTTTGGTTCACGCTGCTGAGTTGTCAGAGCTCACAGACTGCAATGGAACCAAAACCTGTCTATAATTAGCAAGTAGTGCAGTCAAACAGGAATGGGTCCCCAGAGAAAACCTGCTGGTGCTGATGTTCAGTCTCTGTTCATGTCATGAGTTTTATGTGCATTGTCTCTGGTCCACAGACTGAAAAGGCATGAGCTGGAATTATCAAATATAATGCTAAAAGAGAGTTCAAAGAAATTCCAGCTCAGCATATTCTGTGATGCTGTAATTTTTTCAGTAGGTTTTCCTTAATGAATTCCAGTACAGACTTCCTGGAAAGTTTTTATTTGCTAACAGATTTTAAATTTTCCCAATTTTTTTCTCCTCATAATATTATGTGCCTTATTTGTCAGGGAAAGAGCATGATTGCTTGCAAATGGAGTGATGGTCTCTATGTTTACTAAAACGTTTTTCTTACTGTAGTACTTTTTGCTATGAGAAATCGTAAGATTCCTTCTTCATAGCAGTTATGTCTTTGGCCAAGAGATAGATATTTTTAAATTTCACTATTTGTTGACAATTTCCCAAATAAGCTGGAAACTACTAAGCTGAATAAGCTTTTCAAGGTACCAGTGGATACTCATAGCTCATAGTGAAGAACAGAAATGAGAATGGAGTCAGATAAAAAGGAATCACATTCACTGTCAATATGTAAAAGTCCTAAGAAACCCCCACAAGTATTCTGTGCTGCTATTGCTTTGTTTAACTTTGGTGGTTTGCTATCTGTTCATATTTGAGCTTGGCACCTTTACTAACTGCAGAAAATTAGTGTTTCAGACTGTGTTTAATTGGACAACACAACTTAGGCAATATCAGAAGGGCTCAAACTCTAAAAAAATACAAAAATTCTGCATCTCTTGATTTTAACCTGGATTTTCTGGGAATATTGAGCCACCAGTCAGGCCAGAGTCCTGACACACTGTGGCTGCTAGAAGGAGCCTGATGTTAACTCTATACACGTGTCTTGGTCATGCTGAATTAGTGAAAAAGCCAGACAAGCAAAAGCCTTTGCTACTCCATTTCACATAGGCAGAGCAAACAGCACTGCACATCTCCTTCACCCTCTCTGCAGGTGACAGCAAAGCAGCCAGCATGTCAAAGGGCTTAAAATATTTGCATGCATTTACTATTTCTACCTTGAAAGTGAATCAAGGACACTTCTCAGAATTTCAATGAAAATTTTCAGTGGAGAGAATGCAGGTGGGGCAAGTGAGTTTTTAGCACTTAGGCTTTTACCTGCAGTCTAGACAGGTTAGATGCAAGCAAGGTTTGGACATGCAATTGTAGCAGTGAACATACAACCAGACAGCGCTTGTGCTCCTCTGCTTAAAACACGTGCTTGAAAGAGATGGCAAATCCTCAAAGCCACAATTCCTGTTACCTTCCACTCTGGAGTCAGTGGCAAAAACACAGGCAGCTGTCTTGCAACCCCCTGCCTGTTCTTTGGGTCATGCCCCACCCTTTCACTCCTTATGTCAGTGGAAAAATACTGACTGTAATTGGATCCCAGTTCCTCATCCATGAGGTGGTAAAAGTCAGGTTTGCATGAAAAGGTACAGACTCACAATAATTAGGGACCATGGATTTGTTTCTGGTGCTACCTCCAAGCTTCTTTCAGTGCTATTGTTGCAGACATCCCATCCCTGCTTTCTCAATAACTATGTTCATATTACAAAAGAACAGGCGTTGGCCTTTCAAAGTATTAAAAAAACAGTAGTCATTACTTTGAAGTTGCAGGTTCGTAGTGCAGTGTTGAGCATGGTTTATAGACATATTTCTGGCAGAATCTGGGCTTTCTTCTACCACCAAATGGCCCCAAAACCTTGCTGTTCCTTCAGTCTGTTAGCAGAAATACGCCAGTTCTTCCAGGTCCTGCCAGTCTTCATGCACAAACGGACCAGTGGAATTCTGAGTTGCTTGTACAAGTTGTGTTGCTCATGCAGAGAGTGACAGCATTCCACACAGTTGTTCTGGTGACTGCACTTAGATTATTCCATAAATTCATACAATATATTAGGAGATGCAGTTTCAAATAAAAATAAAACACTATTATGGAACTTTGAAGATGATGTTCATGTTACACCACAGTGTATTATATTAATAACAGCTTTGGAAAGAGTTAAAAAATTTGCCAGGGGAACTCATTCAAATGCACTTCATTACATCAGCTGGGAAATATTTCTGCTTTGCAAACACAGCAGTAAAAACATGAGCTATTCTGTTCCCTAAAACAAAACTATTTCCCATTAACACCATTCACAACCACCCATGACACACACGGATGTCTCTACCAGACAATGGGCACCTTGTCATTCCCCACAGGGCACCTGTGGGGCACCTGTGGGGCACCTGTGGGGCCAGGTGGCTGCTTCCCTGCAGGAAGAGGGGGGCCTGGGGCACTGCAGCAGTCCAAACCACTGTCACACCACGCATTTCTGCTCCTGGTGGAACTAAATCCCACTGAGTCGTAAATATTGACTCAGCAGTGTCGTTGCTGCTTTCATTTTTTCACTGCACAATGCCATAGGAGATTATTAGGCTTAGCAGCTGATTTTTGCTTGTAGAATGGATCAATGATCATTGATAACGGAGTCACTTTTTTATACGCTTATTTTAGTCAACAAACTGTTGAAGCATGGCAGCCATGATTATTCAGCTGTGCTGTAAATTGAATTTCCTTCCTCATACAAATACAAAAGCATTTTCCCTGCTTTTTTTTTACTCCTTGGGTTACAGTTATTAGACCTACAAGATAACTCACATATTTACCAACACTAGAAAGAGACAGAAAGGAAAGGGATGTTTCCGTTAAAAATGTTTCTCTCTTCTTTGTGTTATTCTTAACATTTACTTCAAATGTAGTTTTGCTCAGATGTCCCAGCTAAGACAGGAGTTACATTATGGTGCTTCTGGTTATCCGGACTTCATGAAAGAAAGTGGCCTTCACTCCACCTTGCTGAAGTTTCCCTTCTTAGACAAATATTTTTGAACAGTATTGTCTCTCTTGTCCCAGTGAATAAGTTAATTTGTTGTAGCAGCTTTGTGCCTGCTTTAAAAAGCTTATTTCTTGATTGGAGCATCTTGTAGCAGTAACATGTTACACTAATAATATAAATTCTATCTGAGAAGACAATGTGAAAGGAATAAAAGTAAGCTTTCCCTTTGGAAAGTAGTTGTTCCTTGAGAATGTAGAGTGTTTTCACATGGCCAGTGAAGTGTACCTAAGCAAAAACTCCATGTTTACACTATAATCATAACTGCTCAGAATTAATTTTTCTACAGAAAATGTACACAAAAGTCCCTGCCTAAAGAGCTTCTTTTTTAATGACAAAAACCCCTAAACATTAAATGGTAAAGGCATTCCATATAAGTAAATGGATCAAGTGATATGAAGATGCAGATAGCCTATATGCAGTTATAAACTCTTTTCTAATTGTTTGTAGCCAGCCACTTAAGCCATTAACATGCTGTGTTTACTGCTATCTGCCTCAGTTTTCCCCTTTCTCATAAAAATGACTTAATGACTCATCTGATAAAGCCAAAAGAGACAGCTTTGCACTGCACTTCTTTCATCCCACTTAAACCCTTTTGAGATGTACATATAAAATGAGCTGCATGAAGGCTTTTAATATCAGGAAAGGAGATTCTACTGTTACTGTTTCTATGGCTCATGTTTTATATGCAGTCTTGCTTCTGAGCAGCTATGTTGGATTTACCCTGGTGATGCAAAAGTGGGCTCCAGCCCACTGTGTGGTGCATGTAGGTGACTTGTGGAGTTCTAAAGCTTGGCAAGGTAACACCTGGACAGCTGCTGGCAGGAGGTCTTCCTATGGTTTCCCTGCCTACTAACCACAGAGACCTGGGGATTCCTGCTGTGCTGGGATTTCACCAGCACAGCCCATAGTTCCAACCAAAGGTCGAAAGAAAAACATTCTATGCAGTTGAAGCAAGGTAAGAATTGCATTTGATCATGTTAAAATTGAACCAAATTATTTGGATCAGACCACCCTACCATAGTGACTGTTTCTACCCCTGAAGGCACGTTGTAAATCATGTCTACTGACCCCGCTACACAAAGTGAGGAGGTAGGAGCTAAAAACAAGCCTCTGGTTTGGGTTCCAAAACCCCCCAAATGGCTTAGAGGGAAACAAACATCCTCCCCTTACAAGACACAGCCCTCTCCCTGATGTGTCTAATTAATTTTCATTTTAGAGTGTTGAAATATCATCACTTGCAATTTATTTTTTGAAATGTTTTCTGAATTCTGGTGGTGCCTTCTGTGTTGTTATTAGTGATCTATCAGATCTTCAATGGTAAAAAAACCTTGAGGGATTTTTAAGATGCTCTAAAATTTACTCTGGATAGAAATCCAATGAGTAAGAGCTGAGTGAGAGTGGTAGAGAATAAAGGTGGCAGGGACAAAGATATGGGCAAAGAGTAGGAGAAAGATATGAGTGAATCAAAATGAAATGGAGCAGGGGTGACAAAGATGAAATCAGAAAATCACAAATTACTTGAAGATTATTTGAAATGCCTCTTTTGATACCCAAACTCAGCACATTTTTACAATCACATTTCTCTACATCTTTAGTGTTTGAAGATTGCATATTAGAAATATCTTTTAAATATATTAGAGGATAGGAGAGTTTGCAGGAGAGGCATAGTAAACTCATGAAGGACCTAGGGTAATAGTATGATATTTGTGATTTAGTCTTAAGTAGATCTGTGCCTTTTTTTGCATCTACACTGAATCAGTAGAGTTAATAAGGAAAACTAGAAGCACTGGTGACAAGCCACACTGTCCAACAGGTAATCTCAGGTGAATGATCCAATATGCTGCAATGAGACTGATCATAGAATCACAGGAATGGTTTGGAAGAGACCTTAAAGATCATCTGGTTTCAACCCCCTTCCGCAGGCAGGGACACCCTTCACTAGACCAGGTTGCTCAGAGCCCCATCCAACCTGGACTTGAGCACTTCCAGGAAGAAATGTATACAAGAAATCTTAACAGTGAGATCAACTCATGATCAGACTGGTTCTCAGTCTGGTCAGGAGAGACATTATCCTCTGTTCACTCCAATTTGCCAGAACGGGAAACGCTTCAAAGGCATTAACCACTCTTCAGTATAGAATGTGAAACAATTTGTCTCTGAAAAATGTTAAGATAAAGATCTCTCAAAAGAGATATCTAGAGAGGAGTATTGGAGTAGATGAAGTGAAGAATTAAGTTTTTATGTAAAAGAACTCATGTGGGAACTATATAATTAAACTAGGCAAACAATCCTGACTATGTTCTGTAATCATGTCAGCCAACAGCTATATGATTATGGCATTTCAGTGACTGTGGAAACACATTTTGCAGATTTTAAAAACATCGTAGTTTGGTTTTCTGCATTTTTCCCTTATAGAATCAAAGAATTTTGTGCTCGGGAGCCTGGAAAATCAGGTTATTCACAGATCACTCAGATTATTTCTAACTTTTGGTTCTTGTACAGCACATATTTTCACCTGAAGGTCAAGCGCATGTGAGAAGCAAGCTTCTCACTGGACTTGCATCTTGCTTGGCTTTATCATATCACTCTATTGCTTGAGTTCATGAAATCTACAATCATGAACATTCAGTTCATCATGCCCATAAAATACACTGATAATCAGAACAGATCCAAAGTAATGTCAAGCATTGATACACTGGGTGGCTGAGTGATGCACGCTGTAAAAAGAATTGTCTTTATTCTCTGCAGCCAGACAAACAGCAGTTTTGCAGCTATCAAAGAGTAACAATTCTCTGTCGGGTGTGCGAACATTTATCTCAGCTAATTTTTTTAACCACGAAAAAGGAACAGAGATAGTAAGTCCATTTATTCAGAGAACATTGACTCGATTTTGGCTCACCAGCCTTTCAACACCCATGATACAGATGTTAATATCACAGCAAGTGACCTAAATCTCTCTTAATAGTCAAAGGAAAGAAATAGATGTCTCAGGGATGTGATTCACCTGAGCTATTTCAGACAGATATTTACCTAGGAGATGAATTGCACCAGGGACTGCACTGAGTATATTGACTGGATCTTTGCAGACTGTAAAGATCATGGGCTGATCTGTTCAGAACAGTACATTTCATCAGATGAGTCCTATTTAGTGTCAAAGTGCTAAAGGCTGGAACAGGGTCAGGAGTCCCGGTTCCATGGGCACAGTTTGGATACTTTCCACCAGAATGAGTAGTTCCTTACAGGCACATCTCTCACTAAACCAAGCTAACTCCTTGAAATACCTGCCATCCACCAAACCACTGAGAAAGAAAAGCTCTCAAAAAGGTCAGTGTTTTAAAATGCTCGAGACAGCTATGTTGAGTTTGCAGTTTTAAAGGATGGTAAATAAAGGAGGGTAATTTTCATACAGTAACATTTCAGCAGCTTTCAGTGGCTACAATAGCTTTTCCAACATCTCCAGAAATTTCAGAAGACTACTTGTCTGTCTGTGAGATATCATGCATCAGTTGTAGAAACTGTGCTAAACTTCACTAATGACTGCACTCGGTCAAATAATATTATTTTAATCATAAAAGCCACATTGTGATAAAAATGAAAATTCTTCAGAACAAAATTACCAGAATTCTTAAAATATGGAAATAACATGCTTTTCTCCTTTTCCATAAATTAAAATACACAGTTCTTTAGAAGCCCCTAGGAAAAAAAAAGTTAACCAGCTGTAGCTACCATGATCCCCACATCCCTATGAAAGAACTTTTAATCTTTTGTTTGTTTGTTTGTTTGTTTGAGGTGAAATCCAGAGAATGACAGCCTTGTGAGATCTCAGCATGCACTTCAGTTTTCTAATATAGCACAGCAGGAGAGAGATACAGAGGGAAAGCAAGCAGAAATAATAACCAGAAGCCATATGAATAATGGGAACATGAACCATTGGCGTGTAGGGAAATGAGGATCTGAGTATCCGCTCTCTTGACCTTACATTGCACTGTAAGGCTCCCAGTCAGTTTTGCTGTCACCCTTTTCCTGCAGCTAGTAAGGACTTTTGGAGTCCCAGTGGTGTTGGATGAGGGTCTCCGTAGTTAGTGTAATTTCAATCTCTCTGGAAAATTTAATCCTTCATTATCTTTTTACATCAGTATAATTAAGTAAAAACATAATATTGAAGTAAAATTGAAAGATTTTCCTTTGGACAGGAAAAAGAAGTTAAAGATATGCTTTTTTTTGTATATATCAGAAAGTCACTGTTATTGTGGTATAAAGTCTGTGTTGAATGATACAGTGAAAATTAGAATTGTCTTTGGGTGTGAAGATTTGGTTGCTGTGGTTATGGGTGTTATGGTTATACCTTTTGAGCCATGATTCCTACTCACAGCAGAACAGTATCTGATTAATTTTCAGTTTTGTGCACTTATTTTTCTTATCTTAACCCAGACACCAATACATGCCATAGCTGTGCATATATATACACATATGCACTACTCAGGTTTTTATCATGTTACAGAAGATGGAACAGCCTGAACACATACCAAAAAAGTGTATTTTTGGTAGAGGCTGATAGATGAATACAATACACCAGGCAGGATAAGCTATTTCACCAAAATATGATCAGTTTGTATTAAATTTACATTAACATTGTAAATTTGTATTAATAAAACATTTATTTTCGGGTTGAGGGTTTGTGCATTTTTCATACCATTTTAAATTGACTGTAATGAATTGCTGGCAAAGTTGCACCAGACAAGATTCTACATACCGAGGGGCATTTAATCACATCAACTTCCCACTGATGTTAATTGGGATATTCTAATGAGCAATGAACACTCAGGCTAAGAATCAGTCACTCAGTGAATTTGAATTCCTTATAAATCCTCTATATACTCATGATCAATAATTTTGAGTCTGAAGCCATTCAAAATAAAAGAGGATGATAATTTATTGTGAAACTATTGCATGACCAGATTTGCTAAATAGATTTCCTTGTTAAACAGTTAACATAACTTCATCATTCTTCATTATGTCCTTAGGGTCCAGAAGTCCAAACAAAGCCCCCAGGGTTCAATAATGTACTCTGCTTGATCATTATGATACAAAACAACCTTTTCATTATTACCAAGTAGATTTACAGGAAAAGTTGGCAGAAACCTTGGTCAAATACTTAATTCAGAACATCTTGACTCTGAATTTGTTATCTTGGTGTTTTTCCTTTTATATCACATAAATCTCGAGTTTAATCTTTTGTATTGTTTTATCAATAAACAAAAAATAGTCTAATATACTATTTTATAGCATTGTTGAAAAGAATTAAGGTATATAATCTAGATATGCATACATTTATAATGGAGATAAGGTATAGATTTTTATCCACTGAAATAATAAATTTCTAGAACAGCCTCACAACAGATCTAAGAGGAAAAAAAAATAAGTTGTTTTAATAGAGTTAAATCAATTTATAAAGGTATTAATTGCACCTACACTAGTGAAGAAACACTCGAGCATGGGAACTCAGGTGTCTACACTCTAAAAGTGATCCCAAGCATGTTTTTGGCAGGGACGTTCTAGCAATTTCCCTAATATTTCCCAGGACAGTCAGTGAGCTTGCATCAACTGGGGAGCATTCCTCACGCACAGTCTATTTTGGAGAGTAAGAAAAAGCATGAAATAAACATGAATGATTCATTGTCATGTGGTGTCAGCAACAAAGAACTGTTCTGGTCATATTTTATTTACCATTATGAACATAATTGTGTAACTAGGAACTGGACTTTACACAGAATGTCCTTTTCAGTCCTATATCCATATTGAGTTATCTTCATTTAATTGATGTTCTCTTTATTCTTTTTATTAAACACATAAAACCCTAAATCATGTTATTTAAAGTATGGGGAAACACAAAGGCAGAGAATGCTGTAACATGAATATCTCCATAGAGACTGTTTTACTAGACTGATAATTTAAGGTAGCTCAAGAAAATTCAAGACTTAAAAAGGAAACATCTTGAGCTGCAACAAATATGTCACTGCATGTTTCCCAAATGTGCAAATACTGTGCTTTGTAATACACACCATACCTGCAGTATGGATTCCTGTCTAAGTTTTCTTTTGCCTCCCTCTTTGGAAAAATTATAGACATTTGGTTGCCTTTTGCCATTAAAGTCACAACAAACAACCAAAGTGTAATTTAGATCTCTCAGCATTTTGTACACATAAATTATGAAGAAAAATGAAGGGAGAATAAAGAGTAATTTTCATGGTGGATTTCAGAGCTGTTCCAGCTCAAAGTGCTCTTTTTTTCCTCATCCCGAGGACAAAACTGCCTAAGAAGTATTTTTCTTGAAACTTTGTTTTGAGTTCAAATAAATACTAATTTTAAACAATATTTAAATATTTTATAATGCTTGTAACTATATTTCACTTGTAAATAATGTAAACTACTAAAATATTATAGAAAATTAGTCAAAGAATTTACAGAAATGTAGTCAATGAAACTAAAAATCAAATCAGTTTTGCCATTTGAAAATGTAGATCTCTCACTATCATCAGAATTTATCCATATGTATCATTCAAAAGGGAAATTCCCATGAACATTCATATTCATCTATTTCAGAATCATTTCTGTTATAAAAACAGTACCACTGGAGTTTCCCTAATTGTCTTTAATTCAGAGTAATGGTGTCAGTTGAATTTAATAACTAATATTGATGCAAGTTACACTGTCATACACTGGAAGCAATGATGTGAAAGTTAATGGGATTCAATTGGCAGGAAACTTTCATAAACATAAGCACAGTCAAAGCAAAAAATTAGTAATTCTTATATGTGGAGGAATAGCGAGAAAAAGTGATGTGAGTTCTAAATAAAAGAGAACTGATATATTTAAAAATGCAACAAAGGTATCTTGATAGTGTATGCTGCCCTAAATCTATCAGCATTCTATTATTTAATAACCTCAGGTAAAATATGGGTAACCAGGTTATCTCCTGCAACAGGTTTGCTGCCTGGGAAAACTATTTCTTTTTTTGTGTAAACATATACCAGTCAAATAAAACTCAGATGTACGCCCAATTTATATGGTATCATCACAACATATGGCATATTAACTAGAGACTGATATTTTTATCTCTTATTTCATTGTACCATAACTGTGAGAGAAGGATAATGTGCATGTGAATAAGCACCAACACAAACATGCACAAACACCTGAAGCCCAGGCACATGATAAACATCAGAAACTTCATTTTATTTCACAGATATTTCTCAATATTAATGACATTTCATAAAAGATTCACAAATACCATGGTGACTAGGAAAAATAAAAACACATAAGCAAGTATCTGAACTATTTCCTATTTAATTTCTGATATATATCAATATTTTATGTCCTTTTTTTATCACCTGCAGTACATTGGCCAGAAATTTCAACTGTGATCTCCGTTTTTTTCCTGAGTAATTGCTTACAGTTAATTTAAAACCTAGTAATGTGTGTAAGCAGTTCAAATTATTTCTCCCCATGTTCATTACCTTGTATTTGTCATCAGAGAATTCCATCTCCTGTTGCAGTGCCCGTTCATCTAAACAGCACTAATGGCATTGGAAAGCCAGCTACTTTTGAAGCAGTGTAAAATAAACTGTGAAGTAGATGTCAAAAGCTATTTCACCTGTTTTACATTCCAATCCTTGCTTTGCTTCACTTGCTTTGCCTTACTCACTTTGCTGCTGAGCAGAATCAATAACAGTATTCATGATGGGATACAGACATTCAGCTCATAAGCTTTCAAGATATTAGCTTTTTTCACTTATGAAGAGTGGAAGGGGAGAAAATGAAATAGTTGGCAAATGTGCTTTTCCTCCTTCTCCAACGACATCTCACTTGTATTTATTGCACTTTGTGCAGGTATTAAAGACATTTACTTTAAGGTAAATTTGCCAGATTTGACAGTCTGCAAAATATGAAGGACAGCTTTTACAATTGTAAGAAAACTATTTTTCCTCCTTTTTTTTTCTTCATTACTGGTTTTTAGGCATTGAAACTTTGTCTAGGCTGTGTGTTATGCTGCAGTTACAAGACAACAAACATTTCAGCAATTAGTAGTAATCAGGCTAGTCAATATTTTGTTGGGCTACATAGTTATAGGGTTACCCTTGCCTCATTACAGTTTGCTGTGAGACAGCTTAGATCATGTCCTGTGTTCCTTGCCCCAGGTGTAGAAAATAGAAGGGACACGAGGTCTTGCTATATTGCTAATTCTGTCTGCTGCCCACCCCCCACCTTATTGCTGCAATAAATAATGGGTTTTGATTAACTTTTGGTTGGCTGTGGGTGAGGTTATTGGGCCAGATTACTGTAAAAAGTGGTTAAGATGAACCTGGAGAATGAACAAAACTTATAATAGATGATGAAGTTTAAATCCATGGACTGAGAATCATCATTCCTCAAAATGTACAAAAAGTTGTCATGGACTGCATTCAGTGATTTGCAGGCTAGCGAGGTCAGGACAGTACAGGAGTATTTTTAATGTGATGTAGAATAGCTCAAACCAGAATACTTTGAAATGATGGATTTCTGTACGTTTATTTGTTTTTTTACGAGGCTTTTTACTATTTCATAGGTTTTGGGTTGCTCATTAAAAGTAAATGTAGCTGTTGGCAGATATTCATTACTTTGTTCTTTTCCTTCTTCTGACATTTAGAGGATAACAATATAATGCAGTGCTCCATTGCATCCAATAAGAAGAAAAAACTGTTTAAAAGTTAGACTGTATTGGAAAAATGAAAAGTAAAGATATATTTATATACATATACACCATTCTAAAACAGTATCACAGTGACTTAAATGGTATTTCTCTTCATCTCCTCTTCCCTTTCATTGTTTTCTTTGCTATTTCCAGAATACAAATATCCCTGACAGTCAATAAGGGTAAGAGTTATGTTTAGTCATTTAAAAGTTAGGTGTCCAGCCTTCCACAGAAGGTCCCTTGCATCAACAAGGGCTTTCAATAAGATTCTTTTAACAACAGATTTGATTGCACACAAGAGCTGTCATTTAGCTTGGTTATTAATATAATAAGGAAGAGGAAGGGAGCACAGATAAGAAATATGTAGACAGCAGGTGATATGTAGAAGGGTCAAGTAATTCAGTAGTTCAAATAAGGAAGATGCAAAGTCCTCTTCACATGTTGTTATCAATCCCTTATGAATTGGTTTATTACGTTATTAAAATTCTAAAGCCTGGTTTAATACTCCAGCTCTTATGCACTTTAGTATAGTTTGTTTTAGGCATTACTCTGCCTAACTTCAAATAGCAGGTTGGAAGCTGCCCTTCCTGCATGTGTATCCTTGTCACATGATATCCTTTCTATGACTGAAACAAGCCAGAACCCACAAAGCTCTTTTTTTCCTCTTTTATTAATTAGCCAGTTTCATCACACTTGCAGTCAGTAACACCTCTGCTCAGGGACAGCCAAGCACACGGGCAACTTAGCTGTGTGCCAGGTGACATTTCTATATTTCTGTTCACCACATTAGATCCCAAAGGACATAAGACTTCCCGGCTTTAAGACTGTGACTTTATCACAGTGCTCCTGCCCCACATTCCTCAGAAACCTTTGGAGAGAAGATATTCCAAGCCTGTTCATAGAGCAAACCAGCTCTGATTAGTGAGCTGGAGCTTGGCTGGGAACGCCAAGAGATTGTTGCAGTGGTGGACCCATTGATTCCTGCTGTCTCCCAGGAATGGGCAATCAGGGAATTGGAGTATTAAGCAGCCATTAACCAGAATAGCCTTGTTGCAGGTCATATTTTATAGCTCCAGCAGAAAGCTGCACTTGAATCACTTATTACTTGCATGCAGCTAAAGAGACATTGGTTAGTCAGTTGCTGTGCTGGACGTGGATCTCATTCTAGCCTCTACCTTAAAATATCTCTGTACTTATTTCCATTTCCTGTTGCACCAGCAACTTGAATTATTCCTTATTTTTATATCACCTTTAAAAAACAAGATAGAAAGTTGTCTGGTTTTTTTCCTGTACATAATCAAGTAGGTTAGGCTTTATTAGTTTTCTTGTAAATGTTTTTCACCTCTGATCAAATGGCACAAGCAGACCATAAGTACAAGATTCAGATGGAATTCTTTATTCTTACATATATATTCTATGCATAACCAGAACAGAAAAACAGCAGTTCAGATGAAGTCTCACAAAGTCCTTTAAAATTAACAGTAACATTTTTCTTTCTGTAATCATAAAAGAGAACAGTTCCCCCACCCTAAAGATGCCTTAAAAGCTTACTAGTGTCATTCTAGAGACAATTCTGCATTTGCCTTTTTCATAGCTATGTTGTATTTCACAGCCACATCTTGTCATTAACCTGTCCTCCTCTTCCTCATTTATATTCAGCATATAGGAAGTAACATAAAATCCTGCCAAGTGCATGACCTAGCATTTTGCATGAGTCTTCAGGGTTGTCTGGCATGTTCTGCATATATAGTCTTGGTTCCCTCTGGCACTGAAACTGCTCCCAGCTTTATGAGGTTATTGACTTTCCTCAGGATGCTTTTAATATCTGTGTGAAATAATTAATAAAACCAAAATTTGATCCTTGAGTAACTCAGCCTCTACTCTCCAGCTTTATGCTTCCCCTTTCAACAGTCCCCAGTGACACTTCTTTTTTCCTTTTTTCCCCACCTATCTTATAATTCATCTTTAAATTGTATATTCTTCAGATCAGTTAATTGTTTCCTATGTGACACATTTGAATCATTGACAAAGGTTTGGGTAGAAGAGAGCTGCTTGATTCATTGGGTAAAGAAGCAATTGGGGTTTTTTTTGTTTGGTTTTGAGGTTTGTTTTTTTTCTTTTACTTTGTTTGGTTTTGAGGTTTTTCTACTTTTTTTTAAATCAGAACAAGCCTGTCATGACCTACTATTGCTAAGTTCTTTTTGGATTACATTTTTTTTTTCTCTATAGTACTATACTTAACTATTCATATCTTTAAGGTATGATACAAATCTAATCTGTTTAGAGTATCAGAGTTTTAATACAAGTCTTTGTGAATGAATTAATGAATTCAATGTAAACAACAGCATTGCAAGGAACTTGCTCACCCTGTGAATTACAGAGAGGAAATTCCCTCTTGACAAACAGAAGAGGTAGATAAAGTATAGCTGCTTGTAATATGTTACATCATTCTTTAAAACACAGTTCTTGACTTTGCTGTATTAAAGTGACCAAAGTCTGGACACGGGGAAGTCTGTTTCCCTTTGTGGTCTCAATTAAATCAATAGTGTACAGTATGCACCCAAAGGCTGGCAAGGTAGCCTAAGATATATTAGAAGGAGTATTATTTCTAGACTTTTGAAAAGAAATCTTTCATGGGGAGTTTTACCGTTGGCACTGAATGTCAGATGGCTAAGAATCATTTTGCTTTCTGGCTTTTGAGTGCAGCCCAGTGCTGAAAGGGAAAGCAACTGAATCTTGTCCAACTTCTTAGTGTAATTATCCTATGACAAAATAAGAACACACACTCTACATCACTGCTAGAGCTGGACTTTATTTCATGATTTAAAGAAAAAGAAAACACTAATATCTTTACAGGTGAAAAGGTTTTCCATTGATCAGGTGTAATATACTGTTATTCGTCAGTATTTTATCTGAGACATTCAGCAATACTTCAGGAAAAATTACCAGTATTAAAGTTCCCAATAAAAGAATCAACTTCAACTCTTCAACTTTATCATAAACCTTAACTATAAAAGGGTCAGATACAACACTGGAAACAACAGCTACTGTGCTGAAAAGGGATTGGACTGAAACAGGAAAATCTCATTTTGATGCTATCACTTCTCTTCTAAGCTCTTTTAGGGAAAATATATCAACTCAATTGTTTGTTGTTAAGTTCTCTCTGTCACTTGATATTGGCATAAGTCATGACATCTTTTAAAAAAAGCAACTGAAAAACAAACCACAAAAAACATGTGAAGCAAAGAAGCTAATCACTTACAAGTATTCCATTTTTTTTCCCAAATTATTCATCTAAAAGCACTCACTACAGCAATAATGGAGTATCTACTCAGATTGCAATCTGGTAAAGTGGTAGTGGGTTCTTCCATAATTCGGATGAACTCACCTGTTCAGCCTGAGATAGCTATTTAATCAACCCAAATTTCCTTCAGA
Organism: Gymnorhina tibicen; assembly: GCA_013399875.1. Classification (NCBI taxonomy): domain Eukaryota; kingdom Metazoa; phylum Chordata; class Aves; order Passeriformes; family Artamidae; genus Gymnorhina; species Gymnorhina tibicen. Next base: position 624,050 of record VXAZ01004314.1, on the reverse strand, counting down.
GACTTATGACTAACCCAATCAACACCAAAATCAAATGTGCAATACTGAAATTATCTCAGGTGCACAGTAATAAATCATGCAGAATTCCACAATAAAAGTACTGCGGAGAGAAGCATTTCAGTAGTGCAGGAGGCACAGCTCATTCTATTACACTACTTAATGTTAATGTGCTTTAATAGCTCTAATGGCTCAGCATAAACCACATACTGTGTTAGAGCTACATCTGTAGGATGGTGCCATTTGTTCTAACCCCAAATTTGTATTAAACAGGGATATTAGGATGAAAGTATAGGCTAAATGTGTTCACACTACCAGTTTTTTAGTTTTTGACATGTTCTCTGAGAGGTAAATTTATGACTAATTAACACATTTGGTATCATTAGAAAAAATAAAGAACAGCAACTTACAGAAAATTTAATCTGTGACTAATTCATTTTTTTTTCTGTGCTACCCTTTTGTTAGTAATGAGAGATATGACTATGCTACTTAGTATATATTTAGGTTGTTAAATTCTATCAGCTCAGTCAGCTCTACCATCTACAAATAGAGAACACCACAGAATTGCAACCACCTTGCAAACAGATGGAAAGCAACTGAGCAACTCAATGAGTAATATAGAATGGAGGATTTTGCTCAAGAATAGTATATATATATATAAAATATATATAAACAAGACGTAAGCATTAGAAACAGGTATATATATACACAAAGGATGGGACTGTATTTCCAAGATACTTCAGAGAAGTTGCTTTGGATTTATACCAGAAGGGGACATTCAAAGAATAAAAACAAAAGTCAGATGTTCAAGCTTTTCTGACACCTTCATCCACTAAGAGAGTATTTAATCCCCTAAACAGAAGAAATGACTCTGCCAACCCTTGTCAAATAGGAAAAAAGGATTTCAATCTATTTATTTTCTTCCACATCTGCAGCATGGGTCAATAGGAATATGGAGTTAAGCACTGTGAAAAATAAAGATGGTCTTTTTGAGGTGTCTCTGAGCAGTAGCCATTAACTTAAAAATTATTCCAATTGTGCACTATTATAGTAGGAACATATCTTAAATTCCTTCTCATCAGTGAACTGAGAGGTTAAATTATGTTGTCAAAGGCAATGTGCTGCCATATTATCTCCTATTAGCTGATTTACTGAATAGAACTCACTTAAAACTTACATAGATCATGTTTGAGCATTTATGCTAATGGTATGGTTTGTCTTTTTCTGGTTTTACCTGACAGTTGTGAACTCTGAGCCAGCTTTTCCTATTTTTAATATTCATGACAGAAGCTACAGTAAGGATATGCCACCATGTGATGGATTTACCATGCCTGGATACCAGGTGCCCACCACGCCACTCTATCACTCCCCTTGTCAGCAGGGTGGGGGTAGGGGTAGAAAATAAGATGGAGAAAAGCTTATGGGTCTAGATAAATGCAGTTTAATAAAGCAAAATTAAAGGCTGTGGGTGGAAGCAAAGAAGACAAAAGATTTATTCTCTACTTCCTATCAGCAGGCAATGTCCAGCCTTTCAGGAAGCAGGGCTTCAGTACAGGTTGCAGTTTCACCAGAACACAAATGTAATAACAAATACTGCCTGGGCCTCCTCCTTTCTCATAGCATTTATGGATGGGCAGATCTCATATGGGTCGGAATATCCCTGTGGTCAGTTGGGGTCAGCTGTCCTGGCTATGTCCCCTCCTAAGATCTTGCCCACCCCCAGGCTGCTGGTGAGCAGGGATGCTGGAGAGGCAGCCTTGATGCTGTGGAAGCACTGCTCATCAGCAGTCAACTCACTGGGATGTTATCAGCACCTTCCTGGCTGCCGATACCAAGCACTGCGAGGGCTGGTGAGGGAAATGAACTCTGTCCCAGCCAGACCCAGTACACACCATTTTCATGTTGTATTCTACTCTTCGCTTCAAATCTTACAAACAGCATAAAAATTATGATATAAAGGTAAGTTTCAGAGGTACAAATTAGAGTCCCATTGCATAGGAGTACGTTTGTTTCCAAGATTTGACTTTTCAAAATAAACACACACAAACACACACACACACACACGAAATGGAGTGTTTTTCTACATGCACTGTGGAGTATGTTCCTACAGATTACTATCAAGGAGAACAGTGTAATGTGTTCAAAAATGAACTGCACAATATAGTATTGAACACATCCATTAGTGGATATTAAAATAAGAATGTAGATAAAGTCTTTGGGTCAGGAAGGCATTTAGCTACTGATTCCCAGGAATTACAAGAGTGCAGGAAAGAGGATTACCCAGTGCTCACCTTTTTCTCAAATCCATTTTTAAGCCCCTGTAACAGGCCATTTAGTATAGGAAAAAATTCTCATGATGCACTTCCAATCCTCCAGTTGCAAATATATCTACTTAAGCCTGCTCTTCCTTGTTCACCTCTCTCTCCCACATGCTTAATATTTTGGGAGTCTTGAAGACAAACACTGCACTTTTTGACATCAAAGAAAAATATCAACACAGGCTTTGATGAGAACTGTACTGTCAAAATGTAAATATATAAAGAGCATGTGCTACTCTGAGGTTCTTGAAAATGAAAGAGCCTGCATTATTTTAATTAAAATAATGTAGACCCTTACTGACAATACTGCTCAATTTATAATTCCTTTTCTAGTACTTTTAACTATGTCAACTTCAAAACAAGCAAGGCAAGAGAAAGAATAAACATTTGCAAAATATCCATGAAGATAAAAAGATCCCACTTTTATTGAAACTTTTGATCAATGAAACTGTTTTTTTAACAAGAGAAACAAATAACATATAAATTAAAATACATTTAAAATATATGCGTAATAAGATTGGTCTGTAAACCACATCCTGTATAAAATTGTTGCATAAGGACAACTGATGGATAATAACTGAAAATAATTACTGCTTCATGCTCTATAGCAACAATATCAGTAGCACCTTGAGTTTAAGGCTTAGAATGAGACCTTCTATTACAATAGTTTGAGAAAATACCACACTTTTCCTGTAAATTTCTATTCATTTTGTAGGAGTAAGTACAGCAGGTTAAAGTATCAAGGTTTAAAGAATGTATGTCAGGTGACTAGATAACCTATTTATTGAATCAAAAAATCGAACAGAAAAAAACATTTATGAATACACTTCCTCGTGCCCTTTGGGACACAGCTGGAAGTATACAACACATAAAATATGGCACTTCTATTTTTGACTAGCAAGACATCCAAAAGGTAAAAGCAAAGACATAAAACACATTTGAAAACTTGGCTTGAGTTTTGCTCTGGATGGATAAAGACCTCTGTCACTGGAACTATTTATTTTGGAAATAGGCTGTCCGTACCTAATTAAAACCAGAACACAAGTAGATTACACACTTATTGGGTCATATAGCAATCATATGCAAATCACACACTGACTCCAGCACGAATTTCCCACGCACTCTGAGCTGCAAGTTTTTGTCTTGAGCCATTTAGAAATATTGGAGGAAGTCCAATAAAGAAAAAAGCCCCATTTCCCTGCCACAAGGCATGCAACAGTTTGTTTAATGAAAACTAATCCAAACTCTGCCCGGGTTGCCACAGTTGTATTTCTTTGGCTATTGATTACATGATCACCTGTCTAAACCAAGACTTTAAAATCCCAGGGAGGGGATGAATAATTAGCGACAGGGTGGCTGAAGGCAGGGTTACTCCAAGATCAGATTACAGACTGGATCAGCAGTCAAGGGGAGAAGCTGCAGTCATGCAACATCTTTCATATTCCCACAGGAGAAATCTAACAGCCCCCACTCTTCCCAACACATACACATTTTTTCTGGTGTTTTTGGAGGCAGCTGCAGCACTGTATTACCGTTTCAAGCCATGAACTGTCTTGGCATGCATGATTGGCCTAAGAAAATTAGAGCAAAATATTATTTCAGTTGAGTGGATTTTGATAAAAAGCATGTAGGTATCAATGAAAATTCCCAAGTAAGCTGTTCTTGCCTAGAGGCCTTAGGGCTGATGACATGATGCTTGGCTTCTCTTCACAGATTTGCCACTGACCTGTTTTGTGCCTTTTTAGTGCCTCCTCCTTTCTTTTCCTCCCACCTGGATATCTGCTTAAATTGTGGATGTGTCAAGGGAGAAATTATCCCTTTCCATGCATTTTTGACAATCAAACATTGATTTTGGTTGCCGGTTCTTTTATGCTTCTAGGAAAGGAAACTCTAACTCCCTTGCCCCCAAAATCCCAACACTACCACCAAAATGACCAGAAGCTACAAGAGAAAAGATAGGTTATACTGGAACAATTTTGTAAATATTTGAATATGGATTTTATCTGCATTTAAAAAATATTGGCATGGGAAATTATAATAAAATTTTTTCTTGACTCTAATACACTTTAGCACATTATTCTGTTCTCTGATCAATCATTTCAATGTATTAATAAAATCATGCTGAAAATGTCTTTACTAGCATATTTTTTATGTCTTCATCTCATCAGGGAAAGAAAGCCCTTGTCACTAGAGAAGCCCTGACAAGTCATCTTTTTTCTTGTCTTTCTTTTCAGTGTCACTGGATTCCATTGCAGATACTGATAATTTAATAGCATGTCTTTCATACTGGGATACATCAGATATTGTCTAGTGCTTCTGTTCTGACACAAAAAGAAATCCCTGAAGTATAACATACAGTTACTATGATTTATATTATATATAAGTATAGGATGAAATTAAAGAGCTATCTAACTGGTATAGGTTTCTTTGTTACTTTCCCCTCTTCTTTTTCATTTAATACTTGACCAAATTAAAAATAGGCATAATCCAAGGAGAAGAGAGTCTTAGAGCATCAAACTCTTTGTCAAATGCCCCAAGTCACTAAAGGGATATACATCTTTCTGTTAGCTTGGATTACTCTCTACTAACATCCATGCATCCATCCATTACAATCAACACTGTAAACAGCTCCATGCTGCAAATTTAAGATAGTTTAAACACCAGGAGAGCTTATTTTCTGCACCTCCTAGGTTATTATCTGTGGTATGCCGTGAAACATAGGTAGATGGGGTTTTAATACGATCTTTTATGTTTTATGATTGTTCCTGTTATATGTAAATAAGTAATTGCTTTGGAATTCCATAAAATAAGACCTGACAAAGGGTTACAATTCTTCCTTAGCAACATTCTCCAATTATTTGTTGCATATCTCTATCTTCTTTTATTTTTGTTGATTTCTTCTTTAAGCTAAACAATCCTTTTCAGTCTTCCTTGTATGTCTAATAAACTGGCACTTGAACTTTTAAGACAGACTACAAATAAAATGAATGCAATATTCCAGATGTGAAAGTCTTATTGATTTAACCTGACATTAAAAGAATTTACTTCTATCCTGAACTTTAATCAACCTCACAATTCCTTTTTAAAGCAAAATTCTTGTTGAGCAATCATTTCATTATACTCCCTACAGTCCAACTATGCCTTTTCATTGAATAATTGTGGAACAATCACCGTGCCCATCTACTAGATGTTTTAAGCATTTGTGTACTCCTTTAAAATACTCCTTGGTTTAAATTTTTGTTTTGTTCAGCTGCTGCCACTTCAGTAATATATGGCACTGAGACAAAGTGAGACAACAGGCCTTCATCAGGATAGGGTACTATTGTGAAAACATGACTTTAAGTACCTATAGATTTTTATCCTTCAAGCGTATGGATCAGCATGAGATGTATGCGGAAGATTTTTTTATTGCACTGTTTCAGAAGTAAGTGACAAAAAAATATACTGTGATCTTTCCTTCAAGGAGATCTGCTTCTCCTGACAACCTGAAGACTGTGCGCTTGGTGAGAGAATTGATTTTCATGTAGGAATCTGACCATGCCTATCACAGGAAAAAACTGCACAGACCCAGAAAAGCTGAAATAATATGAAAACCAGCAGGTTACAGGTGGCTGTCATGTGTGATAGCACAGCTTTGCTTTTGATTGCAAGGGCCTCCCTGTCCCTGCCCAGTTCCTTGGGAACAACCCCACCCTGGCACGACCCAGAATCTCTGTCAGTCCCCCCAGGCTGTGAGTCCCTGCTGATGGGCTCCAGCCCCTCAGCCCACCCCCAGCCCGGGTCCCTCCTGGTGTTCAGGGAGGTGCCCAATGCCAGGGCTGGGGCTGTCCCCACTGTGCCTTGGCCACCCTGCTCCTGCCTGGGGTTGGGAGTCCCATGTGGTCCCCAGCTCCCTGGCCATCATCCTGCAAGATTCCCTGACATTAGTAACTGAGGCCACAGAGGAACTTAACTTGAAAATCCCAGTGGTGGTCACTGGGATGTGATGAAGACTCTATGGGTACAATAAAACAGGAATACCTGAAATCAGACTCCCACTGAAGCTGGTAATGTGGAGAGGCAGGCATGTCTGAGGCCCTGCTGGGTCTATTCCTTCCACACACTTCTAATCTGCACATCTCAGAAACTTCTGTTTCTAAAAATGGTACAGGAAGAGGACATTTAATTAAGGCAAACCTGTCTAGATTGTGATCTGAAAGTGTTGCCAGATGAACTCTAGCAAAACAGATCAAGACTTCTTAATTATTTACCCAGAGGGCAATTAGTAAATATTTACCATTGAAAGTCTAATTAAAATAGAAGCAAGAGTACAGTCAAGTTAAGCACCCTGTCTTGGAGGTCATTCCAGTGTTTTTTGGCAAAAGACATTTATGGGAAAGCCTTGCCGATAAACAGATCTGAACCCTGACTGTAGCAGACTTTTTTATTACAGCACGTAAATCATTTAACTCTAATGTCTTTAATTGGCCTTGATCAGACTAATGTTTTTTTCCAGGAAAAAATGGCATGTTACGGTACCTTAGGACAATTTGGGTTTGTTTCTTTTCTTCACAGAGATTTGAGAAAGGAATGCTGGCATGCTCATCTAATATGCCAGTTGCAGTGAACATAATGGGTACCTCTGAACATGGGTAAAATGCTGAGAAGGGTTTTCTAGGACCCCCAAAAAGTCTTCAGATATGTGTTGTAAGAAGATATATTAGTTTTAAGTAGCGTGTTCTAGAGGTGGGCTTGAGTCAAAACTTTCTTCTGGAACAATTCCAAACACATCATAGAATATCCTGAGCTGGAAGAGACCCACAAGGACAACCAAAGTCCAACTCCTGCCCCTGCACAGGGCAGGCCCAAGAATCCCACCACATGCCTGGAAGTATTGCCCAAACACTTGAACTCTTGCAGGCTAGGTGCTGTGACCACTTTCCTGGAGACCTGTTCCAGTGTCCCATGTGGAAATCAAATCAGAATCTGATCTCATACAATGAGGAAATTAGGAGTATAAACATCTTACATGCACACACATGCAACTAAAATCCAAATCATAAAAACTCTGTACATTGGAGAAGTAATTTGCATAAATCCTTTATAAGACCTTGCAGCCTCATTACTGGTTCTACAATAGAATATCAGTATGTCTGAAGAGATTTATGCCTGGAGAAGTTCAATATGTATTTTATAAAATGGGGTTTTGTTGTGGTATGTGTTTACCAGTAGACAGGTAGAGAAGAACTTGGACCAGTATATTGATTTCTGTAATTTCTGCCCACTGTATTTGTCCTTAGGGATGTGTCTTGCAATTAAATGTGATCATAAATCTGAATGGAGCAATGGGAATGTTGAGGCTCTCCCCCCATAAAAAACACTTCCTGAAACAGAATAGAAATTTGAAATTTCTGCTTCAGTGAGAACTAAAGAAAAATAATCCTTTGCTCCCCTGAATAAATATATTTAAAGTTCTGCTTTGCTCTTTGTACCACAGCAGTAACATTCTGGTTTGCCATAACTCGCCATTCTACTGTCTATAAAACTGTTTCATAAATTTAGGAGAGCTTTATGAGGAAATTAAGGACTAAAATCCCATTTGCCAGCTCATGACTTGCAGAATCAAAATCCATGGATTGTCCCAATTACTGAATACAGTAGAAGGGAAACTGGAAAAAAGCTGGTGACTGAAAGGAATAAATTGAGTGACCCCAGGAATGTGTTAAGTTGTTAGCACAGAGGCTGCTGAGCCCCTGAGGCAAGTTCTTGTACTAATGTATACGTAGATCCCATGAATAATGGTTAAAAAAAAATAATGTTCTTTTGACCATGTCCTTGTTTCACAAACCCTGCTCAATCTTTTGGTACTATGGGCTAAGTAACAGGTAAACATGGTCCAAATGAAAGTGAAGACTGCTGCCCTGTCACATTCTTCCCCCGCTTCTTTTTTCTTGGAGAGATTCATAGGCTCTGCAGAGAATGGCTTGGGACACGGAGTTCCATGTAGCTTTGTTTCTCACTTGGAATGCAGTGTTCCACATTACAGCAAGCCCAGGTGCCATTTCAGTACAGCAGCACTTTAACAATAGCCCATTTCCATATATTTCAAGAGGGGGAGAAACTATTGTTTATTAGAAGAATTCTAAGTAATTGGCAGCCGTCACAAATTCTCCAGCTGGACAAGTGCTAATGTGTTATTAGCTGAATCTCTGAACATTTTGTGATCGTTATAAATAGGCATAGGGCAAGTTGTTGTTGTTTATAATGGAAATATTAAAATTAGCATACATATATAAGTATATAAATACACACATGCACACGTATATTCCAGTAAACATTCACTCCATTTGATTACAGAGCTTCTCTTGTTGGATTGTGCTCTGAGCTATGTAATTGAGGATTTCAGAGGGGAATTGATGTGTGACTGATAAAAGATTTAACATGCTGTGACTGACTTTAATATGTGAACCAAGCCATTAATGGGGTTTCCTATGCAAGAGGAGGAACTCTCAATATTGCATTGTGGGTTTTTTCTGGAATCTTGAAAAAAGTTGCATTGTGGTCTTTGGTGGCCAGCTAACAACAGTCTATTCATAAAGGTCATAAACAGAGCAAAGTTACTCTTTGCTCAAGCTCTGATGGAACTGTTAGGCTAAAAGAGAGAGAAACAAAATTAGGCTTCCAATTTAGAATAAGTTCTTTTAAGGCTGATTTCCTTAAAATGGGGTTTTAAGAGAAGGTTGAACCAATCACAGTGGGATAGAAGTTGTCTGACCTGAAAAGTATCAATCTACTTAGACAAGGCGTACACTTACGGGGCTATTATTTCAGCTTACCAAATGCGAAGCAAACAACTGATTTCTAGCTTAAAAAGAGGGAGGCAACAGATTTCTTTATCAAGTCAATTTACTGCTTGTTATGCCAGCATATTAAAAAATAGTCTCATAATTCCAGTATGTTCCTTCCAAGAAATTTTTAGTAAATTCAATTATGGAATAGAATATCACTGTTCAGTTCTTCCTCTTGGGGCCTACAAAATGCTGGAATGCTTATTCAGATCAGGAGAGAATTTAAAATATTTTCACAGTTCTTGCATTTCATGTGTAACTTCATTGTAAATATTAAATCATTTATCTGAATTTAATCAAGTTTGCAGCTGCAAATTATAAAGGAACACTCTTCCACTGCACACACTTGAAGCCTTTCAAACTGTTCTCCTCATAGACTGTGGCAGTGACTGTTATAGTCAATTTTGCTCCTGTCTATTCAAACTGTTCTACTGCCTCTGATATTTTTGAGATCTAGTAACCCATGTTTATAGGACAGTAAGCTCTTTCACTTCATGTTGGCCTCTATAAAAACAGTTGTTTTTAATAGAATGTTTATTGGTGCTATTCAAAATTTAAATACTGGAACTGTGACCTTCAAACTGTAATATGGCAGTAAGAGCCATCTCACTTAACCTCAGTTTACACTGTAATATAAATCTTACTTTCTTAATTGTCTGAACTCTCTCAGTGGTCAATGGACAAAAAATTTCAGTGTAATCTATTCTAGTTGTTTTAAGTACCTGTCTTAAGCTGGGAAGCAAAATCACTAGGTCTTTATCTATTTACTAAAGAAAAAGCTCTCTGACTGGACACACACCTAAAAATATGTATCCTGATGTGTATACCCAAAGATATGTAAAGACAGCTGAAGATATGTGGGATTATTTTTAATATGTGTCCCACACAGTACAAACCCTACAAAAAAATTTAAAACACGTAGATTGATCTTTGTTAAGATATCTTGGTTTGCATTAGTCTTAATCACAGTAATTTTATCTAGATGAAGAGTTTTTTGAGGAAACACCTTTATGTGTATTGCTTAGATATCATGCAGGCCCTAAAATCCAACATTACAACACCAACATTCAGGTGTTTGGACGCCAGATGGAATCTTTCAGTCCTCAGTAACTCACAAAATATTCACATCGTCTAAATTAGGTGACTAATTCAGGAAGAATTAAGAAGACAAAGGTAAGGGATTATACTCCTTTTATAGTCAGTGAGGAGAGAAAAAAGACTCTTTTGTCAGACTCTGCTTCTTTTTGTATGGAGTAATGAAATAATGATTGGACCGAGGGAGAACAATAATAACTTAAAAATTGGAGAGAGAAGTCTCCTGCAAGCAGTCTTACATTTTAAATAAAATGGAGCATTTTCAATAACAGTGAAAGTGCTTACCTGAAAACACGTAACCTTGGCATTACAAAGCATTATGCTCTTTAGATTGAGTCCTGGAAATCAGAGAACAAACTGGTGATCCAGCATCATCTGGCTAACCAGAGATACCAGTGATTCCATCTCTGGGAGTCGAGAAAGATCCTCTAACCATTAACTGGCTGGGAAGAATGAGAGGTATCTCCCTTAACCACCAGCAAAGAGGAGGAATGTTCAGAATTTTGTTATCAGAGAAGGACTGTAAATTTTACTAAGACTTGGGATAAGTGCCAATACATGGCAGAGCCTGCATAAATAAGGGTTCTGCTTGGCAAAGTGCAAAACAACTGGGGACCATTCCTGAAACTAGAAGGGGTATAATTTCAATTAGTTTTGTGACTTTTTAATTTTAGGTAGATGTAGTGAAAGTTTTATGCCTAAATAGAAATGTATTTGTTTCAGTAGTTCTACAGTAAACAAAGCCTGTATTCAACACAAGGGATGAGTCACTACTTTCAGGGAACACCCCTCTTATAGCTTTCCCACATTGCTAAGCATACAAAGAAACTCCCCTTCCAAATATTTCCCACCACCTGGGAGGGTTAAAGCATCCTCATATTAAAGGGAGGAGAACAGGCGTAGGAGATATTTCAACACAGTTCAGAAACACGTACTACCTTTTCTCCAAACTTCTTAAAGATTTTCTACATTTTCCAGGAAGCAGCTTGTGATCCTTGCTTTTCTGTGCAGCAGATTGTCTGAGAAGCAGAGAGAACTAATGTTGATAAGGATAAGATCAAAGTCTCAACAAGCACTGTTCTTCTCTCCTTATATGACATGAAACCAAATCCTGCAATAGTTTGCCTAATGCATTAGACAAACATTTATAATGCTGACACCAATAACACACTCCCAGACTTTTATATTAAATATTGACTCGTGTCTTGCTGAAACAAACCTGTACAGAAACAAAAAGTGGTCCAAAATAGAACAATAAAAAAGACTTATATGAAAATTTTAATTTTCAGATTGCTTGTGTACAAGACAAAATATGCTTTTTCTCCCTTGTTTAAAGAAAAATAGAAATGGTTTTGCTTCACCTTATTGTTCTTAACTGAGTTCTTATCCTCACATTAAAAAAAAAAAAGTGAGTTATTTACAAAAGTCTTAACTCTGATAACCCTCAAGCTATCATTGTCTAAGTACCATTTAGGTTATTTTTTACAGGAAGGGAAAAAAAAAAGGAAGAAAAAAGATTGACATTTTCAGTGTTTTCTCATTGGTTTAACCCAGAGAATTGAAATGACCCAGCAGTAAGTTGAGGCCCATAAGTGTTATAGCACTAGCAACACAGCTAGTTATGTGAAGTTTAATCATCTAATGTCCCTTGTGATCTTCTGAAAAATGATACTTTAAAAGAAAAGGAGTTAAGTCATACTAAGTCATGGGTCAAAAAGCAAAGACTGAGGAGAAGGTATATCCCTGAGTGATTTGTATGAGACATTTAGAAAATTGGGGGATTAGTAAAATACTTTTTTGTTTGGATTTGGAAAGGACCATTCAAACTGTATTTTGTAAACACCAATCTCAAATTGGAATTTAAGGGCAAAAGAAATAGCACAGCTACATCCCACATGCCTAAGCAACAAGAACAACTCTGTAATGTAGGACATTAATTAACCGGTGATAATGCAAATTTAAAAACAAAGATGATCTCTTGAGAATCCAATATTTGAGTTCATAAGAACAGAGAGTGAAGCTCAGTGTCCTTTCATGCTCATGGTCCTCAGACATATTTATCTCATACAGCGACAGAAATAGTTTATCCATTCTGAAGAGTCAGGATCACCTGAGTCAAGTGAGGGCTGGCTTTGCAAGAGAGGCAGAACAAGCTAATTTTAATCAAGTAAGGTCCAAGTGGAAATTATAAAGGAATTAAAGAGATGTCTCAAGAAAAGGTATTAGGATAGCTGCTTGCAAGTAAAATTACTTTTGTCAGGTTTTATTTCAAGACCATCATATCTAATTCTCAAAGGGTTTGTGAACACCAAAGTTACCTAAAGTCTTGTCAATAGAATGGGGGGTGTATGGACAATTTACCTTTCTTGACAGGTCATATTTTCTTAGCAGAAAATAGTAAACCTTTGTGTAGACCCAAGATAGGGCTAATCTGTTGCTTCGATGAGTCACCCTGTATATTTTGTTGAAATGACAAGAGTACACCCAGTCCCCTGGCCGGTTAGACATTAACCCGAAGTTAAATGCATAATTAACTTCAACCTCTATTAGTGTTTAGTTCTGAAGAGATCACATTCCAATAAGCACCTGTTAATCTTTTATTTTTGTAAAGTAGACAGCTCTGCTTCCTGTAAGTCCAGTAGACACCCAAAGTAGGAAACAAAACACAGGAGCTGCTGCACAGGTCAGTCCAGCAGACTGTTTCCTTGTTTACCATGGTGACAAGCTCCAATCGCTGCATCAAAAAGCTAGCACAAACAAAACTGCACCCAGAACGTTGCTTATTCTTCAGGTGACTTTTTTTCCCGTTTACTTAAGAAGAAAAGGGTGGTGTAGAAGGCAAACAATTTTTTTATCCCTTCTAAAACACTTTTTAATAAACTACCATTACATGTCTAAATATTTTCAGCCTCCATGACTGTTATTTTGAAACCCAAGATTTCAGATCTGGGTGTTAAGTCATGCCACATCCCAAAGACAGAGATATTTGCTCCTCTGAAGATGGAGGCTAAGGGGTGAAAGTTGTAACCCTCCAAAGCTGCACCAGTTTCAGCTGGAAGAACTGTATGAGTCCTGTCTCTAACAGAAGAAGATTACAACAAGTTAATTTGCAAATCATGGCTTTTCTATTTTCCTTTAGGAGTTCTGCAGATATTTTACTGATTGTTCCCTAAATGGACACCCTCAGTCCTTGAGCAAAAGCACTGCTGATTGTAGAATACCAGGCATGAGGCTCAAACAACTGTTTCTTCAAAGCTACACCCAAAAATGGTGGTCTAGCTCTAAGCAGCAGCTCAGTACTGTGGGCTGCTGCTCTTTCATGGGGAAATTCCTCCTACAACATGAGCTTTGATGACAGCAATGTCTTTAGGGTCTGAGGCAATGCTTTGTTTAGTCATAGGATGAAGTGGGACAAACTTATCCAAGAGAAACTCTTTGGGAGTCTGATTTCACACAAACCAGTGAAGAATGCCACACAGCAAACAGGAAAGCTTTTCTTTATTGCTGTTATCTTAAGTCATAATTTAGTTATATCACTCAGCATGACAAAAGATTTGAGTCCTTCAAAAGCAGTCAAACTCATTATTGTTGTTGAGATGTGTTTAGATGGCAGAAACCATATCTTGTGCTTTTTACAATTCTCCAGAGGATATACCACTACTGTGATTTATTCTCAAAGAAAATCTTTGCTTTGACCAGTGGCCAACAGGGAAAAATTTGAAATAATGATTTTTTTTCTCCAGCAAACAAACACTAATTATACAAGTTAATCACTAAAGTAGGCTCAGGAGCTCATGTTTCACTGAATGCAACTACAGGAAATATCCTTGGAATAACTACAGTCAATTAGATGAGTTTCAATTATAACATAAATGTCAGGAACAAGAAATGCAGATGGATACCCCAGATAAATCAAGAATGCAAGATGAAAAATACTTTTGCAACCTGTTAAGGTTCAAACATTTTACTTTTCCAAAACAAACATCAAGTTACTAAAATTAAGGTGGAGTTAATGATGCTTACGAAACCAAAATACAGCAACTCCTCTATCACGATCTTTTTATTTAATTCCTGTTAAAGAAACGTTGGAGAGGAGGTGTTTTTCAAGGGTTGCTACAAAACTCTTACTCTTGGAAAAAACCTAGACCCTAAGTTTTAGGTATGATTATTAAAATAAAATAAAGGATTTCACATCATGAGAATTCCAGTATTCTTGAAACAGCTTTCAGTCCTGCCTTAGGACAGAAAGGTAAAACACCAAAAGTTGTCAAAACCCAAATTGTTCCATGTGTGCTCAAATGAGGAAATGCTATTTTCAGGGATATGGCATTTCCTCAGCCTATGAATCTCTTTCTTCTTGTACTAGATTTTTATTATCTGAGACTAGTAGTATCTTTCAGTATGGTTTAATTAAAAAAGGAATTCTGCAGCAGGATTTTTCCTGATATTTGAAATGCCATGGCCACTGCATTTTAGAACTAATCATGATGAAATCTATTTCCTAACTAGTTCTATAATTCCCTAAACATAATCACCCAAAAGTTAGGTCACAGACCCACTCTTAGAAAAGGGACTTCAGCAAATAAAAAATACACAGATTAGAAGTCCCCTGTATTTATAAATACTGATAGTCAAATGTGGTAAGAGTATGTGATAGGCTTTAGGTGAAAACTTTTTACAGAGTTCCTTAGGAGCTGCTCAGCTGTTTCAGTTGCCCTTGATTTTTCAGTGGATATGAAACAGCTTGATGTCTTTCAGGCCTGAGCTTGTGGAGAAGTCATCTTTCCTACACTGCAGCACACAATGATGTTTGGGACAGCAACTGGCAAGGGAAGACCTTCTGAAACTGCTTGGGACAAGAAGTGTCAATACACACAGTTTGCTCGTGGCTTCCGAAGTCGCTCCTCCGAGTAACACAAAGGGTGATGTGCCCTGGGTGGCTCACAGGCAGCATGACATTTACTCTCTGCTGAATCACCCAGAGCATAGATAATAAATGTCCTGGTGCTGTTTGTTTAAAATTGTTGCCTCGCTTTACAGTTTCTTCAGTACCTGGGGTGTAACTGTGGCCAAGTGGTGGAAGTTCTGCCTGTGCACAAGTGAATCATTGCTGTGCTGTACAGGAGGACATTCATCCCAGTGGGTCTAAGGCTAGGAAATACAATATATCTGACTTTGCTCTGCAGTTCTCAGAGTGATTCATGAGATCTTATCTACAAGCCAACCCTCCCCTTCATCCTCAGACAAAAAGAGGAGACAAAAATGGGGTGTGTTAGGAATTCCTCTTGCATTAAATACTTTGGGAAATGACAGACAAATGCTCCCCTCTAGTGAAATGACTAGTGGACTAACATGTCAGCTAAGTGAGCAAAGCAAAATTGTGTTTGCATGTGTGCATGTGCATGCAGATAAACCCAAAACTGCACACCTTGCATCTAAACTGACATCCTCTATGCTAGAATATGTGTTTTACTTTTCTTAGATTTGACTTACACTGCAGAGAACTTTGCTAAGAAGCAGTAATGAATGGCTGAGTACTGTTAATATAAAAACTTTCCACGACTTCAAAAGCATCTTACAAGTGCATTCCTCCTTACTTTTTTCTTCTGCTTTTGAATGTTCTCTAACAGGAAAAAACCAGCAGCCTGAGAAAAGAAAATCAACATCTATTGTTATCATAGTGATAAATCATCTTGAATAAGGGTTTATGTGCTTTCCTGTTAAGCAAAACAAAAGATATTCTTAAATGCTACAAGATTCCACAAGCATTTCAAATGCATCACAAAAATATTTAAAGAGAGAAAAAATACATAGAAGCTCTGACTATAGTAAAAACATTTGGCTTGTCCTTTACATGGTGTATTTTGAAGTGCTGAGCTTGCAGAAATAAATATGCTTATTTTTAAATTTTTATTAAAGCAGATTATAAAATAAAAGATCTCTTCTTAAAGCCTAGGAAGACATTCTGTGTTGATCTAGACTATTATTATATATGAAACTGTGGGGGAAAACTTTAAAGAATATTCAGAATGGACTTTTGTGTACTTTTAACAACAAATAAGGCTTGAGAATGTTCCTTTTTGCTCATTGAATATGTGCAATCAGCTTACAGAGTTCTGGAATTACCTTTGTGCTTGTAATTTACAGGACAAATTTTTGTTCTGAGTGTTATCTTCTTAGTTTCTCATAAATTTGTTATTGATGACTGAACAGTGAATACTAGAACTGTGTTTTGAGTTATAATTGATAGTATAAATCAAATTAAATCATTTCTATTTCCTGACTAAATACACTAAACTCCTAATGTCAGGTTATATGGTTCGGAAAAGCCTTTGAGGGCATGAAATTTCTTAGGGAGGAGAAGCAGCAGATAAAGAGGATTGAAAATTTTTGATATATTTTAAACCTCTTTTCTTTCTAGGCAATGTAAGCCTTGCCTTAGGGATAGTTCCTAGAAAAATTAGACTACTCCAAAATTGCATGGCTGAGAGCACACCGGTTTAAATTAATTTTTCATTGTCAATCCACATAATGTAATTATATATGCTTGTGTGTTCTCAGTTGTAGAAAATGCAGAGGATTTTAGCATTTTGCATGAAGTACTGGAAAGCTTGACCTCTGCTTGTCCAAGACATTATAGTCACCAAATGCATCACTTTCCTTTGATGTTCACCTGCACCATTTGAAGAGGTGAACCCAGGAAATGAAAGAGAGGACAAAAGGAAAACTTGCAAGGATGTTTTCCATGGGCATTAGCATAAGAAAATATAATTGCAATCCATGGGGATATTTCAGGCTAATGCCCTTACGTGGTTTATCCAATGAGTACATTGAGTAACTGGCCATGCTCACACTTCTAATTCATTGCATGTTTTTGAAGTGTGAAAGTGGTTAAAACTAGCATTACAATGGACTCATGTACAGACTTAGTAAATACAGATCACTGCCAAGGAGTTTGAGAGGTTTAATCTTGACCACTTGTGGCTGTCAAGGTCTACACTTTAGAAAATCTCTTCAGTCACCAAAGAATAAAAGATCATAAATTACCCAACTGTCAGAAGAAATACTGCGGACAATTACAAGAAAAACCTTTTCACTTTCTTCAAGATTTTTTTTTAATCAAATATCATTCCTAGAACAGATCTGTGTTAGAGGCCTAAGACTTCTGTTCTGACAAATGCTTGAATGTGAGTTTAAATGCTCACTTCTGATGCATAACTACTGAAGGGAAATAGCATATCTCAGATGTTGGCTGGAAATTCACGAGTAAGAAGGTAGCTATAAATTTATTTTCATAAATACGTAATGATCAAAGGTGGGGGATTTGTACGCTTTTTACTGCTTTGTATTTAGCCAAATTCTTTCTAATTATTTTGCTTTCAGAATCTCAGTCTGCATTTTGAAGTGTATCTGTACAAATTACAGAGAGTTTTGTATTTGTTGTTCAAGCCACAAGCCACTGTGGATTTGTGACTGAATGTGTAGGATAAGGTCCCAACTTGTTTGGGTAGCCCCTAAAAGCGTGTGTTCTAATGCTTACATTAGAATTTTTTTTGCCTAATTTCTAATACTGCAAACTGAATCCGCACTTTCAAAAATCAAAGTGTTTCTACAAAATAGAGGTAGTTGTTAAGCTACTTGTTAAATGAAGTCAAATGGAAACCTTTTCACTGAGGATGGAAATCTTCAAGGAGAAACAGCAGTTTCACAGGAGAGAGTCTTTGATGGATTCTGAATTTCAAAACGGATTTCCAGACCTAATTTTCAAAGCAACATTCAAAAAAAGCCATTTAAACTAGATGACACCAGAAGATAGTTCTATTTTTCTAAGACATAAAAATTGGGGTTTGAGTGCAGTTGCAGTGAAAAAAAATCAGTCTCTTGGTGTAATACAATTTAATTCAATGGGTTTTGAAATCATCTCACAGAAACAACAGCTGAAATGTGATTAAATTCCAAGAATCAATGAAAACAAGCTGCAGTAGAGAATCAAGACTGATTTTCCTCTTACTTGTGATGGTGTAGTTTGACAGTTGGTGAATTTGGACCAGGACCCATCTNTTACAGGCAGAGAAAGACATCAGTGTATTCCATGAAAATAGATGTATTTATATTGGGGGGAGTCTTGGTACTTGCAATTTTTTAAAAATTGTTATTATTGTTTTTATTTTAAGCTTCTGACATTGTCAAATCACAGTCATTTCTGCAGAATAATATGAAATTAAGTAGTCATATACTATGCATCTCCACTTAGAAACTGTTGAAAAAATTAGGAACCATTTCTAACTTACCTTAACAGCCATACATCCTGCTGACAAATAATTTCAGCACATTGCCCCCACAAGAAACTCCCATATTTCTGATGATTCTGGAATTATACTGTACACACGTACCAGACATTTGTCCTAAACAAG
>VXAZ01004314.1:527181-603668 GCA_013399875.1 Gymnorhina tibicen | reverse complement strand
CATGAAGAGATTACAGGCAGAGAAAGACATCAGTGTATTCCATGAAAATAGATGTATTTATATTGGGAGGAGTCTTGGTACTTGCAATTTTTTAAAAATTGTTATTATTGTTTTTATTTTAAGCTTCTGACATTGTCAAATCACAGTCATTTCTGCAGAATAATATGAAATTAAGTAGTCATATACTATGCATCTCCACTTAGAAACTGTTGAAAAAATTAGGAACCATTTCTAACTTACCTTAACAGCCATACATCCTGCTGACAAATAATTTCAGCACATTGCCCCCACAAGAAACTCCCATATTTCTGATGATTCTGGAATTATACTGTACACACGTACCAGACATTTGTCCTAAACAAGCACAAAGCCCTTCAATTCTAAGACAGCAGTATTATCCTCAGTTTTACTGAGTAAATGTGTCATGGAAGGTTTTGTGTTAGGGTCTCACTTCCTAAATTTGATGGTTTATGCAGATAGATAGATGATTGATAGATAGATAGATAGATAGATAGATAGATAGATAGATATTCAGTTATTATAAGCATTGCTTTGTTAACTAGAGCACATAAACCTTCATCCTGTGAGAATTTCAAAGAAGTTTTAGGAGAAGCTGACCTTCAAGAAGTTATCTGCCCACTGTAATATCAAAAGAGCCTCAGCTGAACACACTTTATTAATTTTTTTCACATTATCTTATATGAACACAACAAAACAGGTGCTGATATTTGTTTGCACCCAGCCTTCAGAGCCTACACTTCTGACTTAAGGCACTGTAAACTTACAGTAATATATTAAATAATAAATCATCACCTGAAACAAAACTATTTGCAGAATTTTTTTTTTTGGAAAAGGAATACTATACTTTTTAAATAGAAGAGATTATGTATTTGTTTGAAATAATGTGATGGGGTGTGAAAGAAGTGCAATTAGAGTTGCCAAAAAATGTAGGATTTGCCAGGCACAGCAAAAAATAACCATCAGATTGAAACAGCACTTTTGGCAAGACTCAGAAGTCATTAGGTTTGTATAAAATTGTGCCCTGCTACTATAAGCAAGCACAAGTAAAGTTTTGTTGAATATGTTTGCACACAAAGTAACACTTTTTTTTATTGCTGTGAAGTAAAGTAACATTTTTTGCACACAGTGCTCAAGTTAAACTTTTTTCCTAACACCTTACCCACATCTCTCTGAACCTATGAAGAAGGGCCAGGATTTCACTCTTTGACAGTACTGCTCTGAGTCCAGCAAAGCATGAATCCTAAAAGTCATGCTGTGTTTCCAGGTACTTTAAAACTATAAATCCATATTTAATTAGAAGTTCATGAAATACTGTAGAAGATAAGATCTCTGTTCTAAAAATGAAATAAAAACCTGGGCCTTTGGCTTTCTTCTCTGACTCTGGGCCATAATTTAATTAAAACTGCATATCATATGCTAAAAATCTCATTGACAAGTCTTAGTTGAGGGATTCAGATTCCTTGTGGTACCTCAATCTGTGCTTTCTATTTTGCTGTCATATTGTTCCATATTCTTATCCTGTCTCCCACCCCCCTGCGTCATGCACTCCTTCCTGTCTTGTTTCTCATTAGCAAAGTGAATTCCTTTGAGATTTAATGCTGTAATGTCGAAGTTTGAACACTGGCATTTTACTATCTTAATGGATATCTTACTTGACAGGTCTGTGAATTTTAGCTTTCTTCTTTAACAGTATATATTTGTGGGAAAAAGCTGGCATTGAATTTAAGAGCAGGGAGCTCAGGCAGGCTTGAAATGGAAACCTAGCTAAAATAACTGTGATTTCTTCCTACTGCATTAGGAACTGGAGTAAGATTGAGACATTAAAAAGAAAATAGTACATCAGTGATGTAACTGGAAAGCCCGTCCTTTATATCAAAAGCCAGAGTGTGATATCCATGATTTATTATACAAATTTGTTACTACATTTTACAGCAAAGTTATGGGCAAAGATGACACTGAGGTAGATTTTGCTTTTATGTCTGGGAAATTCTGTGTTCATGTGGAGAAATATCTGTTCTTGAATTGATGAAATAGTTTTCATATTTTGGCAGTGAGAGTCTTGGAAGTGCAGACAGTCACAGGAGTGGGGTTTATGTATCCTCATTAAAAATCTTGCAGTTTGCAAACAATTGTAGGTACAATAGCATTTCCAGTCCCTAGAATAGCAAGGAGTGGTGGCATTTCAGATTTTTTTCATTTCAGAGGGAACATCTTTAGATAGTACAAAAGAATAGATACTTGTGATTTCAAGCTGTTTACAGTAACTACTTTGTGTTTTCAGTGTGTGTATGCATTTGTATCCCTGCTACTGAGCGGGAATATGGATATGACAGAAGACTGTCCATTGACAGAAGACAACTGGGAAGCTTGTGCTGTATCTTTACTATGTAATCTGAAGTTATTAATCTATCTGGAACAGTAAAATATTACTTTCCATGTTAAGAAAGACTACTCATATATAAGGGTGATGTTGTCATAGTCTTAATTTACATGAAATTAGCTGTTCCTTTGGAACTGGTCTGTAAGAAGTCAATTCCTGTGGATTTTCTACATAATCAGATCTAAAGTGTTTCTCAGACACTGGACCCATGTGTATCATTTGCATGAGATATCTTAATATAAGTATTTCACAGCATATTTCCTCCTCACAGCTGTACTTCTGAAGTAGCACCCACACCTTCTGTTCTTGAAAAATTGCACTTTCTCTCCAGCAGCTGAATTCTGCAACTAAGAAAATTCAGGTCTGCCCACTCCCTCTCTCTCCTCAGTTTTCAGGCAGAATCCAAAGCCTGACTATACTGATAAAAATCCATTCATTGACTCATGGGGCTTCTAACTGTACAACATCTCATACAGTCCCTGGTCAGTATGTTACTCTGCTCCTCACACAGTGGACCTGCCAGGTTAGATATTCAGGATTCATGGCACTCAAAAATAACCCGATGGGTAAATCAGGAGATTCACCCCCATACTGGATCAGACCCCATACTCCTTCCTGTTAAAGGCTTGCTCAGTTTCGCATGCACATCTACTCACAGAAATTATGCTGTAGTGAACTCTATGACAAAAATCTTAAATCATTCTTACAAGAATTAATGTGCTGAAAGAACTGGTTTAAAGACTGGAGCAAGCAGAAGCAGAGTCTGTCCCTGTTAACTAAAACCAGGGAAGGATTTGAGCTGAAGAGAAAACCAGGAAAGGTAAGAATTTTTGTACTGGAATAACCTCTGGGAATGTAGCAAAAAAGGTTTGGACTTTTTTAGGCATTGAGATGTTTAAAGGTTAGAACAAAAATTAAATATGAGGGATTTTTGTGAATACCACAGGATTAAGAGGCAAGAAATAAGCAAGGGATTATAGGACACAGTCAGGAAGACTTGCATGGAGTTAACCCTATTTACGTCGGCAGGGGGATGGGGGCTGCTTTTCATCTACTTAGCAATTCACTTTCTGCTGATAATTATATCAGTATTTGGATTTCTAGGTTTGGGTTATTTTGTAATAAAATCCATCATGTGACAAGTAAAAATTTTGTTTAGAATTAATTACAACACAAGAAGGCCCTCACAATGTTTCTGCTACAATGGTTTCAATACTTCTATTTTCAAAACAGTATGCAGAACATAATTCTCGTGTTTCACTACTCCTGTCAGTGCATACTAAAATAATATTTTTCTGTGTTTTATTTTTGGTTCCATGGTATTTTCAATAACTAGCTTATGATGACTTCTTTCTATTTTCTTTTTTTTCTATGATACTATTTTTCTTTTGATGTTCTCTCTCCACCTGTGTAAGATGCATATTTATCTCCTCTATATGAGGGATTGAAATGGCTGGGATTGACTTGACATCTGTTTATTTCTGAGTGAGATATCATCCCCCCCTCCCTTAGAATTTGATTAAAAAGTTTTGCTCAGGCACATGCCCCACTCAGCAGAAAGACCCTGGGTTTCTAGTGACTGTGAAATACAGGATAGAGTATTGTTAGAGTGCTACATTTTCACACGCAGTCTCTGGAGACATCCAGCCCTTGGAATGAAGCTCAGCATGTCCAAGGACATAAGCCTAGTGGAAAAAAAATTGCTGTGCACATACCCCATCTCCAACAAGTGCCTAGCAAAGACATGAGGTTGGAGTGTTAAAGGGCTGAGGTTTAATTCCCTGCCCATCTTTTCCCTGTGACTCCGGACATGCTGCTCAGGCATCTATGATGGTTAATAGGAGCTTGTTTCCAACCAGAGGTTAACTTGGCTACCATTAAAAGAGCATCTCCTGGTGCTACAGGTGTGGACAGTGTAAGTCCCTGCAAAATTCTGAGACAATGAGGCACAAAGATCACTGGGAGTGAAGAGAGGACAGGAAAGAGAAAAGGCAGATATAGTAGTTGATTCCTTTCTTTAGAAATTATATTTGCCAAACATATCTTAATGTCTGAGATTTCTGATGTTTGTTGTTTTTCTTTCACTACCATGAGATGAGTGAATACGACCTTTTTGCAAAACAAGCCAAGTTTACAATTTGTTTTTCAAAGTAAAAATAGCTTCTTAATTTTCTGCTTGTCCTAAAAAAAACTCTTTTCAAGTGTTCTCTACTGTCTTGCCATATAATCAAAGTGAAGGAATGAAAATATACCCAAATAACACAATCATGCCAAAGTCAAGGAAATCAAAATTTGGCCTCCTACCTGCATTTTGTAGAAAACTGTCACAACTGTCTCCCAAATAACTTTTATAGAAGAAAAAAGAAAAATTGACTTCAGTTTAGTTTATGTTCTTCTCAGGAGATGTCTTTACTGATAACATCTGTGCTCTTCTGCACTCACAGCGAGCAATGTGACTTTGCTTTTCAGAGTGCTTTGCTCACATGCAGTCCAGCATTCAGCCACTTGGTATTTCTGTATAAGCGCCAGTTCACTAGTGAGAAATAGAGCTGGCTACAGAAACTCTCTGTAGTCTGTAGGTGCATTAATCAGTAAAATTCTCCAAGTTTAAAGCAGACAGTTGTATTGTTTATCTTAGCAAATAAAGTAAGGAAGAATTAGTAAAAATGGGGAAATGCCTGTAATTCTCCTGCATATATATAAAATATTTCTTTTTGTGAAGTCACTTTCATCACTTACTATTTGTATTTCAGTTATTTGCCTTTTTTGTGACTGTTTCAGAATGAGGACTTTTCTGTTCTTGTCTTCACAGCTCATAACTTTTAGTACTAGGATCAACTCTCTTTCCTTCTCACCATGTTTTAAAGAAACCAGATTTTTATGATGTGGTAAGTATTACTGAGCACAGTATAAGTGAATTCTTGCCAGAGATTTCATTATTACTTCCTTACATTTACATCCTACATTTATAGCACTATGTTGGCTTTTAAATTTATTCCCAAAGCTATCTAGACATTCATGGACAGAAAACCACTGTTATATCAAAATTCTTGAGGACATGCTTTCCTCTGCTTCATTTCTGCACTCTCCTTGGTTTAGAGGTTTTTTATTTCAATTGAGAGAATTTTTTTTTCTGTTTACAAACATATAGGCAAGGAACTGAGAAAGGTCACAAGGTGTTTTTCTTTCCTTATTTTTTTCTGTAAGGTATTATTACATAGAGAAACTGTGGTAAGAAATTACCATCTGATCTGATATTTGTGTTCTGCATTGAGTACCCGATAAAATGAACCAAGTACGTCATCAGAAGATGGATGATTTTGTGGAAAAGGCTCAACCCCCCTACAATGAACTTTATAGCATGTTTACAGGCTTCCTGTGGGCTTGTATATATTGCAGAAAATGTTGTGTCATGAAGAAATCCTTGGATTTATGCCAAACCAAGGCTGCACATCCACAACAAATAGCGCAGTGCAGGGGAGAGGTATTACCTTGAGACCCGAGAGCAGTGCAGTTGTACTGGCCTGAGGATAACGAGCTCTCAGCAAGGTGCATCAGCACTGATGGAAATATCATCTCCCAGCTTTGAATCTTGCCTGGCTTGGGTTCACCCAACTCAGATAGTTTTGAATACTCCTTGTTCTGTCCCTCTTTCAGGGACTTCTAGCAAATGGTTTTACTCTGTTTCTATTATTGTGCTTCCTATTACTCCCTTGCAATATTATTATTTTGGAAAATCGATGGAAATGCCCTTTCAAGTTGCAATTGATCTGTCTAGAAATCCCTTTCTTTTTATATATTTAAATAGAGCCCTGCATTACAGAATCTAAATATCACTTTGAAAGAAATAATAAATAGAAATCAAAATGGTCAGAGGCTGAGGGTAAATAAAGTCTGTATGACACTGTGAATTGGTGGTCAAAATAGCCTTGGTAGTCAGTAAAACATCAGAAAACAGAAGAAAGTGTGTGTATGTTTAAATAGATTCTTTTTCAGTTATGCAAGACAGGAAACAAAACAATATGATGGAAAATAAAAGCAATAAACTATGTTATATTTTAACTTAGTTTTTATTTTGTTATCAAGAAAAAAACCCACATTACTGCAATACTTAAGCTATTACGTTGTTTTGGTTTTTTTTTTCCAGAGGCTAGATAATTCTTTAATTATAACAGGCTGAGAAACTCTGCTCAGGCTATGCTATAGCTAAAAAAGGCACCACAGAATATCTTTCCCTGAATAAACTGGGGATAACCAAGGTATTTCCTTTGCAATCTGTACTAACTTCCAGACAAACCCTCTTATAACATTTTAGCCCTTTTTGAGATTCAGAGAACTTACAGAAAATCTGATCTAAAAAGCTTTTGGAATAACAATAATGGTGATCATCATAATTAAAAAATGCATGTGTTTCTAGTATAATATCATGATAATACTTAAAATAATTTATGAAAAACATCAATCCCTTTCTTCTCATAAGAGGCCTGTGTGATGTATCTTGTTCACTGTAGAGAAGGAATCCCTGTCCATATGGTCCTTAGCTACCTTTTTTCCTCTTTTATTCTTTTTAACCCATCAATTTCACATTTGTGTATTGCGGTGCAGGTCGAGGTGCACCTCAAAGACCTTTTCAAGCCTGCTGAATACCCAGCAATGGTTAAAGCCTCGGTGGAGTACACAGAGCTCTGCTAAATGTTTCTTCTCTTTACCCCAGGATAGCCTGCTTGGCATGAAA
The DNA here is from genome assembly GCA_013399875.1 of Gymnorhina tibicen. Classification (NCBI taxonomy): domain Eukaryota; kingdom Metazoa; phylum Chordata; class Aves; order Passeriformes; family Artamidae; genus Gymnorhina; species Gymnorhina tibicen. The sequence continues at coordinate 596,532 of VXAZ01004314.1, read as the reverse complement.
TATAACACAACTGAAGGCCAAGAGACCACTTTGCCACTTCAGATTATGATTAGTTTATCATCACTCAACAAAGCCAGCTGCTTCAATACAAACCACTGCCGCCTCTAAACACCCCCCACACACCCCAATTTGCCCAGGAGGGCCAAACTGTGCCAGCTTTACTGAAATCAGTGTCAGGCGCTAGAAGCTCACACTCTGTGTGTCATTCGAGGCTTGTCTCTCCATCAGTATAATGAATATCTCATGGGAAGTGTTCTGGTACTCAGAGGGCATGACAAATCCTGAGTCACTCACACCACTTCTTTTAGTACATGAGTATTTGGGCATTGCCTTTTCCCCTGAAAGTCTCCCTTTTAAGCATAGCTTGAGTCAAAACTATTTTAACATACAAGATCTGAGACCAGCTTTGCTTTTAATATGCTTCCTCAAAATGTGACCACTGTTCTCTGGGTCTTAGCTGTGCTAGTTTTTGTTCATGCAATGAAATCATATTTCAACTTCTTTTCTATAATACACTGAAATGTATTGAACAACCCCATGTGGTTAAGGGAAACCATACTCTTACCTACTACATTTAGAATTTTAAAAAGGGGAAATTAATTTCAGTCCAATAGAACTGCTGCTCAGAGATTTATATTGTGGTCTGATGGACAACTACACACAAACCATGCCATTATCATCCTAGCTAAGCAAGGCATTTGGGCTTTTCACAGCAGAACAGCAATGGTAATTGATTGCAGGTGTTCCAGGCAGTGAGCAGCATTGGGATACTTCACTCCTTCATCCTGCCTCCAACAGTACCACATCAGCAGGAGGATGCATCGGCAGCGCTGGTCTGTTTGGCAAGTGCTGAACTCGTGACGTGTCTGGAAAACAACAAACTCAGAACTTGCTGGAAGATCTTGTTTTTGCTAATATTTCTTCTACGACTTATAAAGTTTGCGACTTTTCCTTTCTCAATAGGAGTTTCTTGTGTTTAGAAAGATGCAAATAAAACTTTAGATTTGTAACATGTAGAAGGCGTAGGGAAGTTTTGGGCATTTGAAGGAAAGGGAAAAGGAAAGGGAAAGGGAGAAGAATAGGGAGTATTTGACAAGGACTGACACAGTGAGGGGAGAGGAAAATGTAATGGAAAACCAACTTTCACCATATGTAAATTGTGTTAGGTCCACTTGATTCTTTACCATTATGGTTGCTCCTCGATGGTATAAAAGAACTAATGCTTTGGTTTGCTTAAGAGACAACAGACCTCATTTAAGGACTAACAACTCACTTGAAATAAAAATCTAAAATGTAATAAAATACGCTATTCAATGTAATGAAATACTTTGTTTAATCTTAAGAAACCTTATTTTACCTTAAAAATATCAAGGAATATTGTATTTTGATATTAAAACTGAAAATCTTACCCTAGAAAATTAAAGAAACAAGTTGAATTAAGCAGTTTGCTTCTGAAGAACAGATGAAGAATAAGAATTGGTTTTGACTCTCATTTGGGCTGGCTGACAGCTGGATCTTGTTGAAGCAAACAGTTTGTGATGAGTTAGTTCCAGGGCTGGAAGAACTGCTTTTCTCACACAAGCATATTTCCTGAATTTGATTAAAATTTACATTTGTTTTTTTGGTGAGTGAATTAACACAGAAAAAGACCTCACAAATCTATTTAGTTTTCCAGCCAGGTGTGAACTGCCTGTGCTACCTCTGCTCCTCTGGGGATTATTTTGAATCCTGACCAGTTCAGAGCCATGAGTGAGATTCTTTTGTAGTCCCTGGCAGTGCACACAGGTCAGCACCATTTCATTCTTACGGCAGAGAGGGACACAAAAGGTGGTTTGTCAATTTAATATCAGCTTTGTGTTCAGCATTACTGGGACCAGCAAGGTTCTATGGTCATGTGACAGTGAAATACAAATTGATCTGGACTAGAGAATGATTTCCGGATTAAATGAAGTGGCTGGGAGGAAGCATGCAAAGATTGAGATGGAAATCAAAAGGAGTGGTAAGATGAGTACTTCACTGGGTCTTGATGAATTCCTACTAAAACCAACAGGGATTTCACTTATTAATTTGATGAAACTTGAAGAGAACTTCAAGGACTGAAGGGTCACAAAAGTAAAAGCGAAGAAAGGGAATGGAGGCACGTTGACATTTGATGCTGCCAGGGAAATTTGATGAAGGTGAAACAACATGGGCAGAAGAATTTGGAGAGGAGACTGATGCTCTGGCTCTGTGAGAGAACTGTTATCTAGGACAAAATGAGAAGACTGAAGGCACTGCATCACTTAGGGAAGGTGTAGCTAGTAAATTGTTATGATGCAGCAGAGAATGAATAGAGAGAAAGGAGGATTCTACAGGCTGGAAAACTTAATGTTAGTGCATTTGTATGTCATAGCTTATACCAGTTGTATTTTAGCAAGTTACTGGACATAGAATGGCTACTCCCTATTTGCAATGCCTTCAGCTGCATATGGGACAAAGTTGTATTACAAACTCTAGCTTTACGTGGTTGGGCTGTATTAGGGTTTCCAAGGACCCAGGAGGTGCATGCACTCCTGCAGTCACCATCATTCTTTGCAGCTTGGCAGGGAGAACTCTCCATTCCTGGGTTTCCTCGCTATGTCTCTGGGTGCAGGTCCCTGGAGATCTGAATATGCAAGCTGGTTTGCTTTCTCTGTTTCTGGCAGGATGAAACACTCGGTTTCACTCTGGTTCTCCCTGACTCCCAGCTCTAGGTGTAACACCAAAACAAGGCTGTGTTGACTAAAACACAAGGCTGAGCCCTTAACCACATGACTCAAAGCAAAAAGATGTATGTAAGATAAATAGATAGCAAAATTCTATCTCCTGGTTGAACAGCATCTCCCTTGCTCAGCTGGTTCAGCATCCCTCACCAGCACAGCTGTGGCCAGTCATGACTACAAAGGCCAGGGATCCAGTTTGAGCTACATCTGCCAGGTGGATCCTATGGTCTCCAGACCAACTCCCATTCCAAAAACTATTTTTCTTGGAGTTATACTTTAGGTAAAAATGTCCACCACTCTTTGTCTAGGTTTCATAGCTATTCAGCCATGGGAGGAGTAGACTATGAAAATGCCAATCAGAACTCTGCTAGGGATTAGTGCCACAGGTGCTCTTGTTCCTACTTATCAGCCTTTGAAAACCCAATTAAAGCCACTAACAAACATTGATTACATGTTGTACAAGACAGTAGTTTTATATGTTTTATGGTGTGATGGATTTTGGTTGTGCTTGCAGCTTCCATTAGAGACTACAAATTATCTAACTCAGTAAGAGATGATGAGAGATGAAATGACATACACAGTTGTATTAGGTCAGGTTTTAGGATCATGATAGAAAGGTTGTTTCTGGGATCCCCACCTGGATGAATGTTTAATGTTTAAATACCAGTGTAGGAAACTCTGGCAGAATTCAGAGACTTCCAGTCCTCAGTGTCCTATGAGTTTTTACACCGCCCCTGATGAAGTCTGATGACATGAATGTCAGTTTTTCATCTCTCAAAGTTGCTATCAACAAACATCAAACTTTTTGGTCTTTAATTAAAAAGTTGTAATGTAACTTTAATGAAAGATTTAGTCAGTGCTTGTTACATTTATCTCAGCTGTTGTTATGCAAGACACTACAGAAAAAACACTGTTTGTCAAAAGACTTCAAGATCAGAAAGAAAATTAGTAGCCAAGTTATTTCATTGATAAATTGACAAATTCTATTTTATAATGGACTTAGGGAATTGTCCTGATTTACTGAAATTAAATAAAGATGGAGCACTTCTTGGAATCTTTGATAATACTGCCAGCAAGTGAACTGCAGTGCTATAGCTGCAAAAAACACATAACCACTATAAAAATGCGGATGTCAAGAGTAAAGGAACTGAAAAAATTCCATGACTTACTGCCTGCATTAGATTAACAAATTTCTGTTTTAAGAAGAAAAGGACAAGTTGTTAAAAATATACCATTGATTTAACTTTTGTAATAACTGTAAGTATACTTCTGTAATCCACAACTTACATTGCTTTAACTTTGTTGCATTCCCATATCCTGTATCTGTCACTCTCTCCTTTTCTGGTTGTATAAAGAAATAAGTTATGTTACTGACAATTTTCTTTATGTTCAATAAAAACTTGAAATCAGAAACTCAATTTGAAACAAGATGTTTTAATTAATGATAACAAAGATGAAAATTATTATGGTGGGAAAATATTAGATACTTTTATTGTTCTCCTCAAATAAGAAATGTATTGCAAAGAAACTCCAGAAATTCTTGGTTGATCACCTTCCTCAAATACTCAAAAACTGAAAAAACCCACCTTTTCTTGAGTAAGAACTCATAGAACTTTCCTAAGGAAACAAAGATATACTCTTAACACTGTTAAATCTGTTGTAGTTAATATGTAAGGCCTTAGATTAATTAAGCTGATCTCTGTTTTCCCTCATCTTTTATTGATTCCACCTGGACTGGTCAGAATGAGAGGTCTCATCAATGCTTGTGTGCAGTTTAGCTACAGCCTGTGCAGAATAACATACACCTGTGTCACCACAGATGTTACAAGACAGAGAGAAAAATAAATACTGTAAACTAAGGAATAAAGGGCTATTTTCCCTTCAATAATGCTTATTCATAACAACAAATTAGCACGACTTTAATACCAAGTCAGATGTACAGAGCAGACAAACCATGGTCTCAACAAGGCAAGTACTTCCAGAGATTTGACGGCGTTAGCATCCCCCTGCACTTTTTACTGACTGTTGGTGACAATGAGGGTAGTAAATCAGTACCACACCTGGAAACTCGATCCAGTATCCATCCATCATATTATACATAAGATAAAAGCTTTGAGGATGCCTTAGTTTGCAGACCACACCAAAGTTATCCCCCCTACTTTCTCATGCAGGGCAAACTCTTCCTTGGCTTGTCTGTGAATGGTCACTTTTAGTGTGTCTGCATTGACATGGTCCAGGGTGGAGGCATATTTTTGAAGTGAATCTCCTGATCATCCCTTCATCTGCAATGAGTGCATGAACAGGCTTTCTTTCAGATCATGTGCTCCAGAGGGCAACCAGTGTACTGCAAACATCAATGGGTGTGGAATTCAGAGGACCAGACTCACGGTAAAATTCAGAAGATCACAGACTGGACACCTAATTCTCAGGCCCAGCTGCTCCATTCTGTAGAACCTCCTATTTCCCTGCACTAGTTGCAGATAAAACTTAGACTTTATATTGTTCTCCAGCTTTGTCCCTATGCATCAGCAGCTGACAGAGAAGGGGTGCATGGAAGAATCAGAAGACAGGACTAGATTGTTTATCCAGGGATTATTTTCCAAGCCCTCTGCAAGCCCTTTCCAAGCCCTATTTTCCAAGATCTCAGCTGCATGACTGAGTGTCACTATACTGAAAAAGGGGTGACTAATGAGGTCAAGAAATTGTTCTTTTCCCTGGCATTTTTACAGTGTCCACAATGTTGGACAAGACAGAAAACAAAGATAACAAGATTTGCTAAAGGATGTCTGTAGACTTGATTTAATACAGGATCAGAATTTTTGCTGGTCCATCTTCATGTAAAAATTCACTGTTTTTAATAGACCAAGCCAAACATGCTGTTTGATGAATTGTTTCTATAGCCAATACTAGAAGATGTCTGCTTTTTTGTGTGTGTGATAAAACAGTAATTTTTTGCACTTTAACTGAAAACCTCATGTGAAAACCATTCTCATTAAACCTGTACCAAAATCGGGGACAGAAATGATGGAGTGTAAATAATTTCAGAATAAGGCTGTATAGTATTTTGTTTTACATTTATTAAACAAGACTGTTGTTGTGTGTTTTTAAATTAAATGCTGAGCTTTTTAATTACGAATAGCAATATCTATAATTATTAACTTTGACAGATAAATATGCATTTCTTTCTTTTTCTTATAATTTTTCTTGGGCTTAACACACTGAGAAAAGTTACCTCATACTTTCTTTAGAGTCAAAAAATTATAACAACTTAAAAAACTGAACTCTGCTCAAGATTAGACATATTACAAGTGACAAGTGACAATTTCATGCAAAAGAGAAGTCCATATGAAATATCTAGTTTGGAAAAATTTTGTTAGAAAATTAAGATCAATAAATATGGCATAAAGGTTTTTCTTGGGGGCAAAGATTTACTAGGAGAGAGAGGGCACAGGATGAATTAACATCACTGTGAAAACACTTTGCTCTGCCAGGGGTAGGGAGATGTTCCTTTGCTAACATAATTCTCTTTTAAATGAGTTAGTGCTATCCAAATCTTTTAGGTTTAGTGCAAGCAGCTTCCTTTGGACTGTGCTTCCTCTGCAGGTGTGGAAGCAAGAAAGCCTGAGGCTGCAGTATTTGCTGTGGATCCAGCAGTGGAGCCTTAGACCAGCAACTTGCAGCAAAACCCTCACTGATTTGAGCTTGCTGCTGTTAAAGCTTGCTGATTTGCTTAAGACTTTGCATAAACATTAGATCTTTTATAAAAACCAGATTTGATCTATTTTTTCCCATTTTTTTTCAGAGTTATGAATTAATCTACTGAAAGTATTCCTTTTTCTTTTACAGAGAAAAGAGGGCAATCACAAGGACTGTCAAATATTACTCATTTTGAATCTTATACTAAGCCTCATTCCAAGGCCACTGGAAGCAAAAGGAGGTTTCTCAGATGATTTCAATATTATGGGCCTGTACTAGACTGGGAGATTGGGAGATATTGAGTGACATTCATTGCCACTGAAATTAAAAGCACATCCAGCTTTTCACAAGCTGTTAGACTGAACTGATTTGAAGTTTGAGTTGAAGATTTTGGAATTAATTTAAAATTGAATCTAACCTCTCAGATTACTATTCTTCATATTTATGGAATTGATTTAGAATGTCTATTTAGAATTAAATGACTTACTCTATCAAACTGCCATTTCTACATGCCATAATAACATTTGCCCTATCCCAGGAAACTTTTGAACTAAGGGCAAGGAATCTGTGAGAAAAGATAGCATCATATGAGATACATGCTGTGGGAAACTGAGAAAGAGGCAGTAGAAAAGTAATATAAAATATAGTCAGAAAACTGTCAAAGAAAGTAAAATAATAACAAAACCAAGCCTATTTTAGAACTTCCTGTTAAAACGTATTATAAAACTTTTGGAGCCATGGACACACCACACATGCACAGACATATACATACATACATACATATATAAAGATTTTTGGAGACATGGACTTTTTTTTTTAAATAGAGATAACTTTCTTTATTCAGCATGCAGATATTTCTTCCTAATGCTACCTCATATCTATGGGTTTCATTCATTTTATTTTATGACTCATATTTTTCAAGTAACAAATATTTTGTGATTTTTTTGCTGGAAACTTACTAAAGGTACCTGATTTGGGACAAGCTACTTGCATATGCTCTTTAAAAATAAAGTACTTTCCCAGTCCTGATCCACTTAAATACACACAACATGCCCACTTCATACATCAGCTGAGCTTCTGCTTCATTCTTCTACTTCTAAGGTAGTAGGTAGGAGTAAGGAATTAATAAACTTTCCCTCTGTGCCACCTGGAAAGAACTGTGGAGATAACAGTTGTCAATAGCAGAGAAGAACTGAGAGAGATGATTACAAAGACATCATTATCTTCAAAGTGAGCTGGAACAAATTCATGAGAAGATTTTGAAAAAAAAGAGACTATTTTTCTCTTGAAAACATTTAGGATTTGTGTATTTAAAACTCAAACATTGTAAAGTATGAGTGGAATCATTGTTAGACAGTAAATTTGGAGATTAACATATTGAAGATGTCCAGGAGAAGAAGCTGTAAAATGCTGCCTGCATTACCTCACAAACTTCTGTTCTTTCTTTGAGATTCCTTTGTTCCCAGGTTTATGTGGACAGTGGACATCTTTAGCTATGCTTATGATAAGTTATTAATCTGGCTACATTATTGTTAAAAATGAATACATACAGAAATCAGTAGGAATTTAAACCTGTAGTGTTGTTGTGTAATCAGAAATTTTTATGACAAAACTCTTTTCTGGATTGGAAAATGTTACTGAAAATGAACTATTAGGAAAATTAATTTTGATGAAGTACTAGTTTAAAAAGACATGAAAAAAAATTCAAATTCTTAATTAGTCTTCCTAAATTAAGTCTCTTTTGTATATCTTTAATATACGAGATACTTCCCCAAAATTTCTATTAAAAAAAACTTTAAAACCCCAAACAACAACCAAATAAAATCAGCATTACTTTGGGGCACAAAGTAGGATTCAAATGTGAAACATCTGTCTGCCAACCGCTGCCACACCACCATGCCTTGCTCCAGCAGACTGAGGTGCTGTCAGCGAAAACATCCTTTGACTTATTGCTCATGCTAAGACTAATGCACCTTGAATCCTGTGCTCAGTTTTGGGCCCCTCACTAAGAAACAGACCCTGAGGTGCTGGAGCACATCCAGAGGACAGCAGAGGTGGTGAAGGAGCTGGAACACAGATCCTGTGAGAAGCAGCTGAGGGAGCTGAGGTTGTTCAGCCTGGAGAAGAGGAGGCTCAGGCGAGAGCTTATCACTCCCTACAGCTCCCTGAAAGGAGGGGGTGCGACGTGGGGTTGGCTTCCTCTCGCAGGCAGCCAGGGATAGAACGAGGAGAAATGGCTTCAAGTTGTGCCAGGACAGGTTCAGGTTGGATATTAGGAAAAATTTTTTCACTGAAAGAGTGGATAAGCATTGGATGTGCTTCCAAGGAAAGTGGTGGAACCACCATCCCTGGAAGTGTTCAAAAAACGAGTAGATGTGGCACTCTGAAATATGATTTAGTGGGCAGGGTGGCATTCAATCAAAGGTTGACCTTGATGATCTTGGACATCTCTTACAACCTTAATGATGCTGTGATAACCAGTTCTTTGTCTACTGCTTGCAGGAACTCTTTCAAATCCCCCAAGCAACTTCCTGAGCATCCTTGTCCACTGTTGTCTCTCAAAAAAAGTGAAAAAAGTGAGGGCGAAGATTCATTCTCACAAGAATGACAGGATAATATGATTTTCTGAAGGAGGTCAAGAGGTTCATTCAAGCATAATGCAGCTTTACTGTGATTGCTCCATTTTATTAAATATGCTGTTCCTTACCTCTGCTTCAAATGGTGTTAGTGTCAACAGGCCCCTTTGTGACATACAGAAAAAAACCTCTTGGAATGTCTTTGTGAGACTTCTCTCTTCCACAACTCAGTCTGTCCTTCAAGATTGCTCTGATAAAGTATTGAATAACATGGAGAAATCTTAGAATTTATTGGGTTTTTTTAAATGGAAACAAAAAGCCAAACAAAATAAACTCAGTGTAAAGTAGGTAAAGAAAACTCCTTTGCCATTTGTTTTCTTCTGAGTGCTCTTCTTTTCCTTGACAAAGAGGAGAATGTAGTATAAGGATTACTATTCTCTTAAAAAGTGTTGTATTTTGCATTAACAGTACATTTCTTTTAAAGATCCGTTCCCTTTCCTACTGATATCTTGTATTTGTAGCTGATCTCGGCTCAGGGACCAAAATGCAGAAAGCAAAGCCACCAGCCTTCTTCCCTAGCTCCATTGTCCAGTAAAAGGATGTCTCCAGGCTATGAAGCAAAATCCTGGGTTTCTCCAGCCTCTGAGGGTCATATGTGATGTTTACAATCCCTGGACTTGATGATAATCCTGTTATCCAACCCAGCCCAGTGAAGTCCAATCCAATGTATGTTCCTGAAAGAGTGTGAACATTCAGGATAACTTTCATGGTAACAAGTTCCAGGCTCTTACGTGTGAGTGTTTTCCCCACAAATTAGATTAATAGATTATTATGCTTATGATTCCATAAATATTTATACCCTCAAGCAAACTGAATAGTATTGTGACTTCACAAAATAACAGCTCTTCATGTGTTTGCATGGAATGTAGTGAAGATTTCTCCCTTTTTGGAAATTTTTGCCTTTCTTAAGGGGCTATTAAAAACTCCTAAATATTCAGGTCATTCCCACAAATTATTGAGCTGCTAAAAGAAATGTTGACTTTTTAAAAGCTGTCAATTATGCCTGACACTTGATCCATTTTAGCTGTTTTATTGCACTTGAAGCATTGTTCTCCCTGGATTGTAATTCTGAGGGAGACCATGATTCAAAGCATTCAACAGGAGTTGAATGGAATAATTCACATGATCAAAGTGACTCATCTGCATATGTTTTTGCAAGCTTCATCCTCAAAACCAGATGCTAATAGTTTACCAGTCGTACACAATAGTTAACTAGCTCCTAACAGAATGTAAAACAATGCTAGGAAAGAGTCATTATCTTTTATATTAACAGGCAAACAGCACTAAACAAAGTCTTAAAAGATTTTTTAAAAAGGAAAAAAAACAACAATACATTATCCTTAAAATATTCTGGTATCTAAAAGGTTGCTTACTAGACCAAATCCAATGAAATGAACTAGGTAGATTAGCTCAGTGCATTGCTTTTAATTAAATACATCCTGAGCTATGCTCTCAATGAATTAGCAAGAACATTTAGAGCTTCTCATTTACACACTTGCTAAATTAGCAATTGAAGCAACTGTATTCTGACTAAATACTGGGGGAGAATGGTGCATAAGGAGGCAGGTGCAGGTTTTCCAAACCAATAGAATTAATCCCAAGGGAGAGGGAGAGATGATCCAGGTGTATTTTAACCTGGAAGTACCATATTTCAAAAGCATGTAATCCACAGTGTAATCCCAAATCCGTCTTAAGGAAAGGCTTTGCTGCAAAAATATTATCCTGACCTTTCTCTTACTGTTGCTATGGAAAGGCATGCTTCCTGGCTTCTGGCAAAGGGCCAGTAATTGTATTTAAATGGGGTGTTGAACAACCATAGTGTGTGCAGTGTGCTGTTATTTGTTGGAGGTTTATTATAGGCTTCTGGTATATAATCTAAATTAGATGTCTGAGGAAAAATAATGCTTTTAAGTTTGGAAATTGTATTCTGTCTTTTAAATTCCATGATTTCTCTGATAGTCTTTTGAAGATCCTCTGAAGCTGTAAATGTTATCTATATTCCTTAATCAAACCATCCTTTCAACCAGCTGCAGCAGAATGCCTCTCTTTTATGTTTATGGGAACTTGGATGCAATTATTTTAGAGATGAACTTGCTATAAACAACCCTATCATTTCTAGACTCTCAAATTTCATTATCTTAAGCACAAATCAACATTGACGCTGCCCCAGTCTGGCTCTGATATGCTGTTTAGCATTAACATGGGTGGGTGATCTTTTATTCAATTTCATTATATTAGTGAGTAAATTTAGCAAAGTAAGTTAGCCCAGGTTGGGGAATCAAATTTTTCAAGCTATTCACGGTACTTAAATCTTAACAGCTTGGTTGACACAGAAAAAGGGAAACAACCATATTATCCTTGTCCACAACAGGTGACTGAAAATGAATAAATTTTAGACTAAAATGCTGGTAACCAGGTGAATATTAGTATCTTGTATGTTATCTTTCCTGTGTGTTTTATAAGAATTAATATTACATATTTAGCCTTTTATTCCTCTCCTCTTTAAAAAAAAAGTTTTATTTATGTCAGTATATAAATATTCGAGTGGCTAAACAAGGTGAACTTGTCTTAAAAACAAAAGTCAGTTGGGCAAACATGAATGGTTCTAGCATAGGCTTCTCACTGAAATCAGATGATCTTGGTTTTGGTTTGAGTAGATGTGGGATAGTTCCAGAAAGTGCTGTTTCTCTAGAGTCTCCTGCAGTCTGCTCACAAAGATACACTTGTGTATCATGAAATGAGTGACTCATGTCCACAAAATGCCACAGAAATGCAATTTAACTTCTTATAAACTTGCATATGTTCTGAACTTGTCACGTCTTGTTCCTCTCTCTGTGCCTTTTTGCACACAGTGGCTTTTCAGCAAAGGTTATCTTTCTTGACTTTCTCTTAAAAAACACTTTCCTGCTGTTTCCATCCTTGGTGCCTCTGAAAGAGCCACTTCTGCTACAATCTGCTGAGAATCAGCTGTGTGATTAATTCAGGAAAAAAGATGATATATACACCTGCTATTTTCCATTTTCCCTAACTGTGTTGTACTCAGTGATGCTTAACCATCATCTCCTGCAGGCCTACTAAGAAGCGTTTATCTTTGGTATGAACTGGGGCTGCTTAACACAGATCTAACTTGAATTGTAACTTTATTGATCTTCAAAATCAGGAAACAAAAAATTTGGACACTTGTGCTCAGCTTGTCAAAGAGGTCATTTCAGCCATGATTGAAGACAGGATAAATACAACAGGCCAACAGACTTAAAGTCTTTAACACATGCCTAATTTAATGCCATTACAATTTCTGTCTGTCCAAAGCCTCGTGAGTGCAGTAATGCAGTGTGTTGGTCTGTAAACAAATATGAAACTGTTCTGCTGAGTATGATCAGAGCTTCATCTAGCTCAGGATCTGTCCCATGACAGTTACCATTACAAGTACCCTGAGCAAGACGTAAGAACCCTCAAGCAGGTTGTGACACACTTCCCAGGAGTGCTGAATTCTTGCAGCTTCAGATCTTAACAATTACTGATTTACTCCTTCTTCTTCTTTTAAATACTAAACTGCAAACTTCCCAGAAACATGGAATTTTGTATCAGCCTCATGTGGTCTGGAAATGCAGTTTATTTTTAAAATTTGATACTTTGCACTAGCTTCATTCAAAGACTTCTAGCTCTTGTCTTGGTGGAGAAATAAAAAATATCTTCTAATTAATATTCTTCATACTTGTAGTTCTGAAGATCTTCAGCATTTTATCGATCATCTCTTTTCCATTACAAATCATATTGCTCTACTGAAATGCTCCATACCTTTAACCACACTTATCATTTTCTTAGTGCTGCCTTCTAGGTAGTCACACTGAGTTGCCTGACCATTACTAGTGATGACTGTTATGCAAATTATGAGAAAGTAAAAAAAAGACAATAAAGGAATTTTATAAATTTAGAAATTATGGGGAATACACTCATCTTCTAATGCCAATTACTGGCTAACCAATTTAAAAGTCAATGTCAACCTAATTTATTACTACTGAATAAACTTCACCCATATTAATAACAAGCAAGGATTGCTGCTTAGTATATTTCTTTTGATCAGATAGCCTGTTCATGTTAGTATATTTCTTTTGATCAGATAGCCAATCATTTTAATGATTGCTTAAGCTAATGGATATTATTTTGTAATTGATCTAGGCTGACACAGAATGTGGGGTCACATTCTAAAGGTATCTGTCTACCAGCAGTTTTGGTATTGTACAGTAACTTGATGACTCATGATTGTCTGACACATAGTATTTTGTTACTTAATGTACCATGGGAATGAATTTGCTGAATAAGAAGGTTCAGTTCTACAAATTCCTTTTAACAATATTCTTCATAAGGGATTTAAACTATTCAAAAGGTCCACAGAGTTTTTAAAGTCTTCAGAAAAACATGCATTTTACTGCTGGCATTTCCAGCCTCAAGGTGTGGCTAATACAACTAGTTTGTCTTTAGCCAGATAGGGCGTAGAGAAAAACATGAGGAATGTTGTCAAGTTGTATTTCACTGACTGCTACAAGGTTTCTATGCATGAGGCATGCCACTGACATCACTCACTTGCAATGTATGGTCTAAAGCAATCAGACTAAGAAAATCTGCAGATAAAAGTAGGAAAGCAGCAGGGGGACTAGAGTGAGTGAAGCAAAATATATCAATCTGTGGAAGAAGCCTGACTGCTTCCAATTGTACTGTCATGATCTTCTGATTTATCCTCCAGGGTGGAAGGATTGCAATTATACTGTACCAACAGGTACAGAAATGGAAGGAAAAATACATCTTGAGCATAGTTAAAAATTTGTCAGTTTTATACAAAATCTCCTTTGGGGCCTTCTTATACCTGTGTTAAACTCAACCCAAAATTCAATCAAGATTGTTTTATATGGTTCACAAACGTTAAAAACCACCACGTTTGTATAGACTTACAAGCCTAAGTGAATTTGGATGAACATGCACTGCTCTGGGCTCAAATATTGGGAACAAAACCAGTAGCTGTAGCTCAAAGGTTTGGTAGTGAATCAAATAAATACTGCAGTGTTTAACACTGTAAATGTCTGATTCTCATGTGTGTTAGTAAGCTGTGTATCAGAAATAATTCCAAGAAACAAATATAATTGTATAAATTTTGTGCCACTGTCAGAGAAACCATGCTCTCTGTGTTCTGAGTATCTAATAAATATTCTTTGGAAACTTCTGACCTAGGAAATTATTGCTATTTTGCTAAGAAGATATTAAAGTAGAAGCAAACTAAGTGATTTGCATAAGTAATAATAGCATGTCAGTGGTGAGGGTTAGTAAAAAGGCACAAGGAATTCCAGTGCTGTAAGTAGCAGTCAGAATCTTTTTCCAGGAAAACTGAAAAGAAACAAAATCGTGCCAAAATTAGTCTGTGATAATTTATAGAGTACTGTAATTTCAGTCAAACCTATCAGTCTCTAGTCAAAATGTGAAATAGCAGTTTGAATGGACTTTTAGAAGAAATGGAAATTTATATTTTGCTTAATCTTAAAAATTCATTCCATTCTTCAATTTAACAAGAAAACACAGGAAAATTATCCATTCAAAACTAGAGTGAAGGAAGCCTCTTGTTAAAAACACCAACTGCAAACATTTTTAAATTTGAAATGATTGAAACTTCTAGCCAAAAGAATTATTTGGTTTTAATCCAGAATTTTTGAATACATCTATTTGTTCAAAAAATCATGGGGGATTCCCAGGGCAATTTTCTGAGCATTTCTACCTTTGAACAATTCACTACTTCAATTCAGTGCTTTTCCTATACAGTTACCCAAATGATGTCTTTGAGCCTTCCAATGAGGATATTTGAGTTACACCATTTGCAGCTTTTTTATGTGCCTGTTTCTGTGCTTTTTTGAGCCAAACCTCCACCAGCCCTCGGATCTTTGGTCTATTCTGAACCAAAGACATCCTGCAAGACTGGATGTCCCTTACAAAATCCCACTGCATATCTTTTCCAATCATATTCTAGATGGCCAGTGGCTGGTGAGTCTGACCTTAAGACAACCCCATCATGCCAAGGAGGGATCACAGTCCTGATTTCTACTGCTCCTTTCAGCTGCACCTGACTTGTCTTCATCTGCAGCTTGATTTTTGGGACCACAACAATCAGGAGGTAGTCCTGTGATTCCTCCTTGGTTGTGTGCAGGCTCTCCAGCTCAGGACATCAGTCCTCAGGCTGTGCAGGTGGATGCAGGTTTCCCAGTAACCAGTGGGTGAACCAAGTAGTGGTGGTCAGCTTGAACCCATACTTATCTGATTTATCTCTGGTGTCACCCTATCAAAATGAGTGACAGAGCTGGATGGTTTCTGGATTTTAAAGACAAAACCACTTTGGTTTTCCTAAGGCGTTTTGCTTATTTTGATCACGTGAGTAGAAGCAGGTATGAAATACAGCTGGGGCTGAAGATTTAAAGGCAGAAATATGTGTCAGATTCTGATGCTTTTAAAAGGAGTGCCATTGGATCTGAAACTGCTTCAAATAATAGCCAGAATAATGGATGAAGAAATAAACTATGGTCCTTTTGAAAGAGAGGATCCATAAGAAACCGTTTTTGCAAAGAACGCACCTGAGAAGAAAATCTTGCTGAAAATAGTTGTTGTTGCATCTACTAAGTTGTTGTTGCAGCTGTCATATTTTCTTAGGAACCTTGTGCTGCCATGAGTTGGACACACCGAGACATTTCTCAGAATGAGTTGTTTAAAGCACAGATCCTATCTCTCAGTGTAGTGTAGTCAAATTAAAACCTTCCAAACAACCCTTTCAACTTCTACTGTCATCACCTGACAATGTGAGTTTTTGAAAGGGTTTTTGTTTTAGTAGCTGCTTGAGATGAAAGAAGCATAGTCATATCCACAGATAAAACTCCTATGATGAATCTCTGCTGCCATTTGGGCAAGAAGGAGTGCTTTTCTTCCCAAGATTTTATTGATTGCTTGTGAACTCATTGATAAAACAGGCTGTGTGCCTTGCTGCAAAATGCTGCCAGCTCTACATGCCGTCTAGTTTAACAATGAATCCAATATTAAATGTCCTATTTATGACAGGAGCCTTATGAAAAGCCATGCTTTTAAAATAACAAATGGTACTTTGTACATAATTTTAGTGTGGAGCTGTTGTTCATAGGAAACAAGAATTAGAGTTGTAATGCTGTTTATTTTTTAAATCTAGCAAGCATATTTTGTAAATTCATTAGTGGGAAGTCAAAAAAGAAAATGAAGTTAAGCTGAAAAACATGGTGAAAAGGCAATCCAGGTTACACAGTTCTGCCTGGAAAGAGAATTATTTATTCTTTTATCTGATAACAAAGACAGAGAAATTAAGAATCTGAAACATCGTTAAAATTCTAGCTGGAATTAATCAATAGGATTCCAAACATTCCAAGTAACACCTCGTACTAGCGAGGCTTAGCTATGTGCACTGAAGTACAGCTAATCTGGAAATATCAGCTAAATTCAGAGTTCCCCACAGTTGGGAGCAGGAAAGCGCAGCGAATTGTGATCAGCATTTGTCCTCATGTTTGCTGTGAGTGATGGAGGCAAGTCAGCATAAGCACACACTCACAGATAATCACTTACCTGACAGGGCTTTGGATGATGAAAAGTCTTTCCTCTGTCTCCAGAGAGCATGATGCTTATTTCAGACGTTTCCTGGAAGACAAAGAGATGGAATAAGAGCCTCTAGATTACACTGGGATGACAGAGATCTGCTAATAAAAATGTAAAGGTCAAAAGGCTCCATCCTCCTCTGGTGTAAAACAGCAAAACTTCAGCTCTGACATCCACTTACACCTGCTGAGGATCTTGATTACCAAGGTAGTGTCTGTGTCTTTTTTGCTTTGCTTGTCACACAGCACAAAGGCCATGCAGAAGCACAGTTAGGTTCCAGATAAAAGTGTTTGCTGTTAACAAACCAAGTACAGTACCCAAGGTATAATTAGTAGGCAGTTTTCTAGCAGTTTACAGAAAAAAAACCCCAAGAACAAACACCAACAACCCTCAAGCTCAACAACAACAGCAAGGATCCCTGCTTGGTTTACAGAATATTTGAAGGGCACTAATAGATAAATCACAGCTCACATATTTGTCTTTAAGTAGTTTAGATCACCACCAATCTAAGGATGGCTTCAGGGGGTACCTGAAGGTGGAGCTGACATGTGAACGACATATATAGAAGAAATAAGATATCATTCTTGTTGCTATCTTATTTGATAGTCTTTGATAATTCGTTACATTTATAACCAAGTGAATCACATTTCTCTCATTATGTACTTTCATAATTTAAGTGGAGAAAAAGCCTCCCTGAAGCTGTCCCATGTTTGTGCTTTATTTATTTATCAAATGGTTGCAATGGAGAGCACCACTAAAGAGAAAAGAAAACAAAAATTAAAAAAAACCCCAACAAACCACCACCAAAATTTTGTAATTTCAATATTTTTATGTGATACTTAAATGTATTTTATTAAATCCCAACATGATCCTTTCTTGCTAAATGATCAGAATTCGTTCTGGAATGGACTGAAAGTCAATTGTTTTTGCTTAAATCTGTCTCCAACTGAATTTATGATGATTGGTATGTGACACAAGCACAAAAGTGTGATTTCCCTTTTGCTTGCATTTTAATGGGTTGGAACCCAAATCTTGCCCTATTATGGTTTGCTACTGTTGTTCCAAGGTGGAGTTTCTTTTAATATATTATTATTTGAAGGATATAACAAATTAAGTGTTCATTAACTGTGGATGATTGAAGATCATTATTCCTGCTTTCATTACAAGCATGTCTTATTAGTGCAGGGCTTTTTGTGTTGGCCTTCCTGCCACCATGTGCCCTCTCCAGCACCTTGGAATTCACTGGACAGAACAAAATTGCTGATCATATCAGTCCTGTGCTGCCATCCTTGCAGTGCCTTGTTTGACAGTAGCCAGTTGCCATGGAAATAATTGTGGTGTCACAAATTCAGTGTTATGATTTCAATAGACGATCATGTAAAGTGGAAGAAAAGGTTTGCAAGTGTAGCTAACACAAACAGCAATGGAAACAATAAAACCATATCCAAGAGGACAACACCATCTGCTAACTGTCTGTAAGGTTTTCCCGAGTAGTCCTTCAGGTAGATTTTTCAGGTCAGATCCCTTTTCTTCAATATTTCCGTTGATGGGAATTCCTTGCTCCCTGCCACATTTTCTATTAATCTGTGGGCAGTCAGATATTCAGTGAAGTGACAGCAGCATTCCACAACAGCAGGTATCTAGGGCTAGACAAAGTGCACCAGACAGCACCTCATTTGTATTCTGCCCCACTTATGGCTGAGACGCTGCCTTCATGAGGCACTTGTACACAGCTATGGCCCTTCTGTCAATCAACACATGCTAAAAAGTCATGTGCATCAGACATGGAGGAAGGTTACAAGGTGTTTTTCTGCCAGCCACTGCACCTGGTGCTACTTGTTGGATCAGACACATCTCATTTCTTTGTCTCTTTGTCCTTTTTTTGTTAGATTTATTGGAACCTTTTTCATTTGAGCTATATTCATGGATAAATTCTGCCTGGATATTGGTTTTTGTGTCTGAAAAAGCTTCCCAGCTACAAATAAACACGAAATACCTGTTAATGCTGTATATCTGTTTGTGAAAATCTCCATGTTTTGAATTTAGACTTTATCCATGTTTAAGGTTTCTTACCCAGCTTGTACATATTAAGTTTCTGAGGGCATTTTTTGAGGTTTAGCTCTTTAACTGTGGTAGGGTAACCAGAAGTCCCAGTTTAGCTGGGGAAGATGGAGAATACTGGAATTTATACATGTGCTTCAAAAACTGAAAATTTACTTTTTGGCCCAGATTTTTGCTTGGAGAAATAGGGCTTCTCTTGTTTTCACCCTTTGAGATGGTGAATAAATAATTCCTAGAAAGTTTCAACATGCAGAAACTTTGACTCTCCTCTGGGTTCTAATGTAGCTCAACATACTGCTGTTGCACTTGCCTGGTTGCAGTTGAGGGTATCCCAGTTTCCTGATGATGAATATTTCCTTCCTAAGCCTGTCCTGATAGAATATTTGGAGTTGAGTAAGAGCCATAAACTTGTATGAAGGCACAAAGGCATAAAATATATAATATTTACAGTAGACATATTAGAGATTACTACTCAGGAAGTCTGTTAAGGGATATGAAATAGGTCTCCCCACTCTATATTTAATCATTTGTAGAATGAGCGTATTGATGTCTCCCTGCCTCACAGGCATATTGTGAGGGTCAATACATTCATGGCTACAAGGTACTCACACTGGTGTCCTGGGACAGCCCAGTAACCAGATAGTATTCAGAGGGTGTGGAATTTCTTTCAGTTTTACTAAACTAATTAATTCCTGGTATAGTGCCATTGTCTCTAAAGCAGCAAATGTTGTCATTGAATTTTAACAGTTTCAAAACAAGGCTTTCTCTTGTGCTGCCCACAATATCTCAAACTTATGGGTTAAATTGCATTTGAAATATGTCCAGGGTGTCCTCAGCACACAGCAGCACACTCTGTTTTATGCACGTTTGGGCCAGAGCCATTCTCTCCTGCTTTGAGGATCTGTTTGAAATAATCACATTTCTCCTTGGGAACATTTGCATGCAAGAATTAGTTTTCTCATGCATGGAGAGTGTTTTTCATTTCTGAGGGAAATTCAAGGAAAGAATGAGAAATGTTTTGATTTATGCAAAGCTGTGAATGTTTTTGGAATTAATTTTTAAATCTAGCTACAACTAGCTTACACTGATACAATTTGTTCTAGACCTTGTCTACATAGAAGTGTTAAACTAGTTTTAAAAAAGGTGAGTAAGTAACATTAGGATTCTTATCCCAGAACTAATCTTGGGCTTAATCACAAGAAAATTGATAAGGGATACATAAAGATTTACAGAGTAGTAACAAAATCAATGTAAATAAAACTAGAGCAGGGTTGTGTGTAGAATATTGTCCTTGTCAGACAAACTAGATATTGGGGGGTTTTATGGCACTGAAAGTATGGTTGTCAAAGGTAAGTGTTGGTACAATAGCTGGGCTGTAATTCAAAACAAGATTTAGGAGTGCTGTTCAGAAGAAAAATAGCTGAAAATTAGGGCCCTTGCTCTGTAAATCACATTTCCAAGGCACAGGTAGGTCTCTACCTTGTCTGGGAAACAGCTAGATTCTTACCAGCAGGAATCCCAAACACCACACACCAATTCAGAAAATATTAAACAAAATTTTGTTGAAAAGTAAGCAGCTGAAACTCAAAGGAAGAGATGGAAAAAGAAATATTTCAGGTAATCTTTTAAGGTCTGGAAAAATAGTCTGAATTCTGGTGAATCTCCTTCCTGAACTTCAGGTTATAAATGACACATTAGGTATCTGATCAGTTCACTGAGCATCTATTTCCCTGATATTCCTCAGATATTTGATGTAGTCCTGCATGACATTCTGAAAATAAAATTATCACTATACAAAAATCAGTGAAGTTCTGTTAAATGGATTAAAACTTACTCAGTTTGGCAAGTGACAGTTTGCCAAAACTGCAGTCTTTCTAAGGAGGAGAGAAGCTTTTGATTAGCTATTTTTAAATTTTGATGTTCTCTCTGCTTTTTCATGTATCATTTTTCAGTGAAAGACTTTTTTTTTTTGGCAGGAATTTTATTGCTGTTCAGAAAAGTAGGGGAAATATTATTACAATAAAAATCCATGTAAGTATAAAAATTACCCAAGCTTTGAAACTAGAAGTCTTTTATCCATGTAGTTTTCTCCTTCCTCTTTTCTTTCTTTTTTTTTTCTTTTTCTTCACCCTCATGAATTTGAAATTTCAGGCTCTTGGTCTATTTCAGGAAAAGAAGGAAAAGCATTAAATCCTGAAGATTTTGCAATATGGTAAAGTCATTTGCCATCCAGCTCTAATTAAAACTTTCTCTAATTAAATCTTACTTAATTGACAGATCTCGAAAGAAAATAATAGTGAATCATGATACTATGGAGCTAGTCCCAATGCAATCTGTTCCTGACCAAATGCTATACAACATCCTTATCTGTAGTATTGAGAACAGTCACTGCTAGTAAAATTTGCAGATGACATGTATGGGTGGTATAGTAAATACTGAAGATGATTAATTTCTGTGACCTAATTTGGCAATTCCTTGAGCAGTTCTTTTTATTTGAAACACATGAAAAGACACATCTTTAGGAAAAAAGTAGGTAGGCCATGAATGCAGAGTGGGGGGGTAGGACTTGGAATGCTGAAATACTCAAAGCAGTTGTGGTAGCAAAGCAATGAGCTCTCTGTGTGATGCTGCAGTTAACAGGGCAAAACAGCTTTGGTGTGTGCATAAAAACAGAGTATCAAACAGGCACGGGATGTTTGTGTTCCCCTGCAGAGATATTGCAAGGCAGTGGCCGGGCCTTGTGTCCACACGGCAAGAAAAAATTATGTCAAACTATGTGATTGAGAGAGGAGACACAAAGATGCTACTAGTTCAGAAAATCTTATTGTATAAGGAAAGACTGAGGTGGTGGAGGAGTTTGCTAATCTTCCGTCCAAGAGCTGCTAAGTTGATTATTGATACAACTACAAATCAAAGGATACCAGGCTGCAGCTGGTACTTAGTCCAGCAGAAATAGGTGTGATCATATCTCACTTTTGGAAGCTAAAGTCAAAAAATCTGGGGTAGGGAAAAGAAAATTAACACTGATTGCAAATAAGAACTGCACTGCTGTTTCTTGGAGTATAGTGGCTTCTCCAGCTTTTTACAGTCTTTTACCCAAGTCCAGATGTTTGCTGAAATGCATCCCTAGCTGCAGAGAGATTCACACAAGTGTTAATGTGGTGTCTAAGCAGTTTTTAGATGTGGTTTCAAAACACAATAAAACTGCTACAGGATGTCTGTGCCCCAGGCAGGATGGAATCCATCAGGGGCCTTCCCCTGCCCCGTTTTTTGCTCTCTAATTTTTTCTCCCTCTTTTGTGTCATCAGTACTGATTGTTTGGCTGCAGGACGAGGCAGATGAGCTCACTGATCTATCTGGAAACTAACCTAAAAACAATAAAAAAGCTAGTGACTGAAATGGCATGTTCAGAGCAGAAAGCAATCTGAGACCACATGTACGTACACAGGCCCTTCTAAACTTGCTCCTTTCCTTGGCCAAACAGCTCAAAGAAAGTTGCTGGCTCATTTTGTCCCTGCCCCCTCAGACAAAATGGAAAAGTTCACAGTCTGTGTCTCACTTAGGCACTAAAAGAACAGGACAACACAGTCCAGACAGCAGCTATAAGAGGATTTACTATTTTCCATTAGGCAATGTGGTGCCCAGAGAGCAACTGGACCATGAAGAGACCTGCATCCCAGAATAGTTCCTTGCTAGAGCTTTCTACCATCTCTAGACAGGGCTTTTTTTTTTCTTTTTCTAAAATGCAGCAATTTGTCTTTATATATTGTGTTGCTGAGGGCAGGGAGAAGAGAGAGGTCTTGCTACTTTCCTGACCTAAGAAAAGATGATATAGGCTCTGTTAAGACAAGCACTTACAGAGTCGGCCAAGCCAAAGTGCCTGCACTTCAGGCACAAAAGTAAACCTTTAGCTCAGTAGGGAATGTTTGTGCCAGAAAATTTAAATGAATTTGGTGTTTATATAGCTAAGTTGTTTTTTGGGTTTTTTTCTTTGTAACTCTCTCTCGTAAGGTTAGTAAGAAAAATTTGATATGATATTATTTTTAATTTTACACTAAATTAGACATATCCAAACCAATATTCTGATTTTGAATGCCTATGTACTGTAGCTGTGAGAGATTGGGATGGAGGCCTGGAACCTGTCTTTTCTAGCACAAGAACTGAGGGTATCAGGTGAACTGGCAGGTGGCAGGTTCAAAGCAGAGATGGTGGCCAAAGGTTGACATGGGGTCAGATAGACACATTTGTGTAATAAAAATCCTACAAAGGTAATTTAGTACTAAGAAATCATTTCTGGATCAGGAAGCCCCTAAGCAGCAAACTGCTGGATGTTAGAGGAATACTAACATATTCCCAAGATATACTATGGGAAAACCATATGTTTGCCTCATTCCTATGCTCTTTTTCAGGCATCCCCTACTACCCACTGCCAGAAACAGAACACTGATCTTGGTGAAACTTCACTCTGACTCACTCTTAAGCTCTGGTAAAAACTATTCCCTGATGGCAGGAATTTATGATTTGAGAAGGAGGTTCTTGATCTCAGACTATCATTTCTGACTATCATCTTTAATTTGACATTCCTTCACAGTTGGTTTGCAACCAGCCACAGCTGCTCAAAATCCTCACATTCTACTACAGATTCCTTGCAACTATTGAATCTAAAAAGCTTCCATAAGTATACGTGGAATTTACTACAAGGATTTTCTTCCCAAAGGAGTAGCTCTGGGTTCTTGGCTAGATTTTCCTAGACTTTGTTGTGCCCTACAGTTTGCCTTATGAGTTCAGCACACTTGCCACATGACAGTATTGCACAACTGAACTGGAAAGAGAAAAATACTGGCTCATTCATGTGGTCTGGAATTAAATCCATCAGTGTTATTCAAAGTGATAAGTAGAGCTTACATGTACAGTAAATCAGCCAGCACAGCATGATAAATTATGCTTTCCTCTCTGTCAAAGGATTTTTGAATTACCATTGAAATATTTTTCTTCGGTCAATCTCTGGATATGCAAAATAGATATGCAGGCTAAAAATACTCCTTGCCTTACACCCTGAGTTAAGTGACAGTGTGGTTTTAGATGCATTAAGGGCTTTGTCTTCTTGGAACCTTTTCTTCTAAACTAAGGTATTTCTAAACAACTTGAAGCCCAGATCTCCTTATTCAAGGGTGCATGAAGCAAAACAACATAAAACAAAACACCCTACAACAAAACCAAACAGGCATTTCTGGAATGGGAGTATCTACAAAGAGACATATTCTTATGAGAGAGCTATTCTGGTCAAATTTCCCATGCAGACAGACCTTAAATTAATTCACTGTAAAACCATGTGTGGAAACTCTCATTCTGACTAAAGCTCAAATTATAGCAGTTTAATTGGTTTCCTTAAATTGACAGGTGTAAATGATACAACTAATTTTAATCTGGATACTAGAACATTTCAACATTTCAGCTTTCTTGGCTTTAGCATCAATTTAGGGGCTTGTCTATGTTTGCAGTTATACAGGTTTAATTTGAGATTTCAACATATTTAGACAAATCAGTGCTGGATGCTATGCAGCAAGCTCATATTCTCCTCTGCCCAAGTATCCCTTGATTGCAGTGACGTTTAAACTGAACAAGAAAAAGGTACTTTTGACAGAAAGAAAGAATGTCCATGAAGGCACCGGCATTATTTTAAATAGAGCAGTGCAAGTCTGTATGTAGACTTTCACTTACACTTGTTCATCTCTTATCTGTGGATAAAATACATGAAGGTCTAAGCTCAACTGTCTGCCTTTGCTTGGATTTAAGTGATACATATTCAAAAATTATGTTCCATCACGTGTACTGTGGGACAGGAGTGGTTAGCAGGGCACAGACAGCTGAGGGCAGAAACTTCAAACGCTTCCGAGTGCGTGGTGAATAAGAAATGAGTAATTATGCATCTTGTACATCTTCCCTGAGCAGAGCAAAATTCAGATCTGTGGTTATGACAACAACATGCCAGCAGCTCATAAACCTTTCCACCTGGTTCTCACTCCATTTTAGATAGCTGCACAGGGTAGTCCAGACCTCTCAGCGTGCCAGATGCTCTCTGTGTTACACGCAGCAGCTTTTCTTAACACAGAAATCCCAAGCTTGATGATATTTATGGGTCATCATGGTAATTAGTGTTTTCCTGCTGAACTGTTTCAAATGTACTCCATAAAAGCCACGTAGTCAAAACTTCACTGCACGCCTCTGATTCCAATGCAGACATGCAGGCTCACGCTCTGATATTCTGCTCACTCCTCCCATGTGTGAGGATTTTACAAATGAACCTTCTACCCCGATAAGAAAAAAGATACTAGCAATTACAAGGGGTTTTCTGTAGGGGAGTGAGGAATATAAATGAGCAGAAAGGTGCCAAGATACCAACACTAAACCATCTGACTTGGTGATAGCTGTAAAGTGAATTTTTAATGTAGTGGGTTGTGGGGTTTTTGGTCCTTGATATGAATAGGATTAGTTTTTATGTCCTGTGTAGCAAAAACCCCTTTCAAAAAGGTTAAGTCAGACTAAATGAAACATTATTAAAAGAGTCTGTATTGTTCTTCCTTGAAGCTATTTTATCACAAATACTTACAGAATCCTATTGATAGCTAAAAAATTGAGAAGAGAGAAAAAGGAAAAGAGGCAGAAGGCAGGAAGAAAGAACATTACTTTCTTTTCACACTCAGGTCTTTGTTTTTTTTTTTAATGAATTTCTTCATTTCTGCGGTTGAACTCAGAAGAATGCTGGAATGTTACTTCCCAAAATGAACACAGCCTGATATGTGAAGGGCACATCTGCAAACACTGCTGTGAGTCTGAAAAGTGAAAGCCAAGTGAGAGGCATGAGGGATGAGGAATGAAGGGAAGGAGAGACAAGGCTTGCTAAGTGAAAAAAAAGCACATGCTGCTAAAAAGGCAGTGGGATGGTGAGTTTCTCTATGAAAAGTCAGTTGCTTTGTTATACAGAAGATTTTTATTGTGGCTGTGCAGAGTCTTAGTGCAAGAGCTTCTGGCCTCTTCTGCTTGCTTTCACTTAGAGCCATGCATACTGCTTCCCTTGAGAACATCTTCCAGCTCTGTACTGCAGCCAGTTCAATTAAAATCCTGCTGAATAGTATTGTTTATTTTTGAGAGTGCCACAATTATCAGCAGGAAATCACAGGAATAAGCAAGTGTCATTAATTGCTGTGATCTTGAGGCTGGATGGTCTTGGACACGGACTGCATAACAAAGACAATGTAAGGTGTTTGTAGCTTTAGTTGCTTTCTCCATCTGTGATATTATCTATGACGCAAGAAAATATCTTTTAAGGTTTAATTGGTATAATGTCTTTCAAAAGCTCACATTATAGCTGGTGCTTTTCTTTTAATATTCAGATGAAAAAAAATTTGGTGTGTTGTTATGTCTTTCTAGTCATGTTCTTACATTGCCAAGAGGCATTAGAATAATCAGTGTATTTATTCTATCTTTGAATTTTTTCATTACGTTTCTACTCTACAAATACTTTAGCGTGTAGTTTTTCAGGGACAGATAGGTGAATCGAAAACTTTTAAGAAAAAGTAAGTATCAGCTTATTTACTTAAGCAAGTATCAGATAATAACTGCTAGTTTTCAACTCACCAGTGTTACCATCTACAATGTACTTCCAGCATTTAACACTTACTCATCCAAATACCAGTCACAATACCTTTTAAACCACTCCTTGACTGAAATTAAATCAGGTTTTTATTCAAACATTAAGTTTGACACTGGACAGTCTGAAAAATTCCAAGGTATTGATGTACCTCTGTGTATTAAAACATGAAAATACATTTTATGATACTTGCAGATTTTTTTTTTTACAGGGGTATGTTATAGTCAAAGACTGCCTTCTTCTACAGCCTTGAGAGAGACACTGAGAGCCATGACTTCAGCAGTGTAAAATTCAGGTGTTTGTCTAAGCACAATATCTAACTTCTAGTTAGGTAGCTCAATACCTAAACATCTCTAGTAGATGGAAAGCAAATAACTCTACCAAAACTGATGCTTTCCCTGATATCCTAAGAAATCAATATGATGTACAAAACCATATCATAACCCAAGTTATTGCTCTAAATTAATTCTAATGCTGACACAAAATGGTTAGCAATGAAAAGAATAAAATAATTGTTTGAATCCTTGTCTCAATATAGAATATTGGTGAGTTTTGAGGTCTAAGGATGAAAGGATGGAAGATTAAACTTCTGCTTACATACTCTTTCATTAGTTTAGTTGTAGCAAATGATCTTAAAGCTTGAATTGAGCAACACTTTTCTCTCCTCACATATTAGTGATATGTCATTGATTCACAACAGTATTGGTTCCAATTTGCCCTCAGCTTTTGAAAAACTGTATTAAGAACAACTTTCTTTCTGATTAAGTTGTTTTAATACTGGAGAGACTGTTTCTACAGCCATGCTTGTTGTTTTTTTTAAAATTGGCTGTTTCCAGAAATGAATACCTAATTTCTAAAATGCAGACAAAAACCACAGTCCTTCCTCCTCCACCCTTACCCTGGTTTCTGATGCTGCCTTTATCTAAAAATCTGCTTTGTCAGGTCCTGTGGCAAATCACAGGCCAACACTTCACCATGACTGCCATTGACTTAATGCCTACCAGCCATGCTAAAATCTGGAAACAGACTGTAGCAGTAGGTGTTGCCTACTGCTAACATGGCTATGAACAGTCAATTTTTTCCATGAGACATGCAGCAGTGGGCTTTAGTATATTTCTGGGTTTTTATAGTACAGAAAGCTATATGATCAAAATGTAACTTGGAGTTTAAATGCAGTGACTGGTGAATTCAGTAAATATTTTGTATACATTATTTGTACTTTAGATATCAACATGTTTTTCAAAGGGGTTAAATTAAGAATTGTTCTAGAGAAACTGAGGGAAAAACAGTCAAGTGCTCTGCTATGCTTGATTTTTCTGATAGAGACTCCTGGAACTGTAATTTCTATTGTCTCACAGCACAATAAGAATGGCACTGCCAGTACATCATATTGAACTTGATTGTGAAAAATGCCTCATCTTGAAATCCTTTGACTGAGGACTGAGCACAAAAAAAAAGGCCTCCATGGGAGAGGGTAGTTCAGGTGCCTTCATGGAAAACACACTCCCCCCAGGTGATAAGCTTAGCTCTGGAACTCCCTAGGCAGTGGATGCAGCCCTAGCTCACTGGATTAATCTGGAATCTTTCCATTTATAAGAGGTTTGGAAAAATCTTCAGCATGAAGACTTACTAGAACACAGAAGGGACCAACTAAGTGACCTGGCAGCCAGCCTGACAGAGTTCAGGAAGCATTTGGACAACACTCTGAGGGATATGGAGGGATCTTGGGTTGTCCTGTGCTGGGTCAGGAGCTGGACTCGAAGATCCTGATGAGTCCCTTCCAACTCAAGATATTCTATGAACTCTGCTGTCAGCAGTGTATTTCTCTTTTTAGCAGCATTTCTTTCCCAAAGTGAGAAAGTTCCCTGTTTACTCAAGTTTAGCAGTGATCCATGAACTAATCTGTCACTGATTTTATACTAAATACCCTATGTTCAATAATGCTTTATACATTCTTAGTTAAGAGTGAATTTAATTTAAGTCCCTTCACAATTAAATAAGTGACAAATAAAACTGATTGATAGATTTTTTTATTTTCATCTAAAGGAGGATGTCACCTGATCATGCAATCATTTTTACATTAAGGTGAGCAAGGAGAGCAGACAGATAAAAAAGCCAAATAAATATTTTTGCATTAAGCCAGAAATGTTTCCAGCTACATTTTTTAACTGTGAAAATGGCAGCTAGAAGCTAAAAAATAGCTTTCACTCATCTGTAGATTGTCTTTCCTGGCATCAGATATACCTCACCTCCCCTTCATCTCAGCTTAACATTACTCACTTATGCATGCACAGCATGTGCAAGTGTGAAAAAAATAACTTCTCTTGTAGGAGCTTAAGGTGGATAAATCTTTGATGTACACTGGTAAGCTATTCTAATCTTTGCAGGCACTGTATGAGATATCAACTCTTTAATACTCATTCCTCTCAGAAAGCTGCACAATTGATCTTGTGAAGATCTTAGTAAATCTAGGATTTACTGATAGAATAAATTGATACACATCTTTTTAAAGATACTTATAATAATCAGAATGCTTCCATAATGGGCACAACTGCATTATGCCATGTTAAATGCAGCATATTTGTCATCAAATATTTTAAAATTAGTGTGCAGAATATTTCTGCTTTCTGTTACAAACATACCATCAAGTCAATGAACACGGAGCAGGCCCTCAGTTGATAAAAACTGACAGGCTTCCAGGACTTTGTTACTAATAATTTTTTTCCAGTTTTGAACTCAATTAGAATTTCAAATAGCCATTAATGATATATTCCACTTATTATTTAAGATCTATACAGATGGAGACTTTGAAATTCTAACACATCTCATTATCTTTTACGTTTCTCCTACATTTTTCTCAATTAGGCAAAAAGAAACACCTTTCCTGCTAAAGTGTTTGTACAAGAATGACACTGAAACAGTGTGCAAGCTTTATTTTGATCAGAGCCACCAAAATATTATGAAAATATAACGACCAAGATTGTTATTCTGATACAATTTTTCCTTCCCCAAACTAGACCAGTATATGACTTTAAGGAGTGTAATACATCATCACAAATCGTTACCAACTGGGTAGTGAAATATGGCTTAATATGCTGTCTTTTTCAATTACTATATACCCATGTAATGGTGTGTAACAACATTTTTATCACAAGTGAAAGAAGCTTTTAACCCTTGTATATCAAAACCAACGGTGTCTGTTTTGCTCAGTTGCTGTGTTTAGTGCATGTTACAGGAAATCAAAATGTCTGGGTAGGATCTTCTTCTTTGATCCATACTGGTGTGCTGCCTAGCACAATGAGGCCTTTGATTCAGAAATGGGTACAGCTATAATAGATAAGCAGCGAAAGATAATAAACAGTAGGAATTGTAATTGTTGATGTTTGGATTATTAATGCAGAAACTGCCTCACAGATATTAATCCATTTCACTGGTATCCTCTTGTACCAATTGATCCTCTGCCATTCTTTCTTCATTAATTAGGCTAGGGTATGTAGCAAATTAGGATGAATTCCAGCTCTGCCCACATTATTTGATTGGTTCCTCCCATTCTCATTCAGTGTTTTATACGATCTTGATGAGGGAGTTGGAATTCATGCATCTGGCCCAGTAGCCTGGATAAATACAGCAGCAGCCCTCAAAGGACTATTCTGAATGAGAGACAGACATTTTGGAAAAAAAACCCTAAAAAAAAACCAACAAAAAAACCCTATAATGGCATAATGAGTTCAGTTTATACAGTAGCTGTATAAGCGTAAATGTCAGGGTTTGTTTTTTCCCTTCTGACTTTGCTTTGCTTGTACTCACAAACCTTTCTGGCAGGATGGTTCATTTCCTAAATAATCTCAATGGCCCAGAACCAATGGTATCCTCAACCAAATCGCACCCTGCTGGTCCCTTTCACGTCAAAACTTTGACGCATTCTGGTTCTTTGTCATTTACAGTTTCTCCACGACACATACAGTATTATTGCCAGTCAAGCCAGACTGTACGTCTTTTGATTTCGTTTGCATTCCTGGCTTGCTCAAGCTGGTCTTATTGAGATCACTGAAGAACATCATTTCCTTATTTAAATAGGATTTGCATTTCTCAGGCTTCTTTAGCAGCCTCTCTTTTGAACATTGCTTTTGAAGATTTGCCCTGACGTTCCTACCAGGCAAGACTACAAAAGTGAATTGTGGGCTCCGAATGTCCTTCACACTGTTAGTCTGGTGGAGGGGGTTATGACATGTGGGGTAAATAGAAGTTAGCAGAGATAACAAGGATCTTAATACAGGGAAGCATTAAGATCTCTAGAGCAGCTCTACTGTAAAATCTCAGTGACAATCCTGGTTTTCTGTCAAGCTAGAGCAGCTGCAGAAAATTGCTGATGATGTTGGTTCAGATTACAGCAGTGGTAAGTCCAGGCAAACATACACCCGAACAGAGATCAATTTATTGTGCTTTTGGATAAGCTCTCAAAGTGCTCAGGCACCATGCTCTAAAATGTCCCCTGAATTGAGTTTCCTTTCTTTATAGGGCTGACTGATATGGCTGAGATCCAAACCACCTTGAAATCCATGTGAGTGAGTGAAACTTGACACAAAGGCTTGCTTATTAACTTAAACACACTTTCAAAATACCAGGTGCTGAGATGAGGATACATGGTCAGATTCAAACTGCTGCTTCCTCTAGCAGATCTACCCAGATAAATGTACATCAGCTGGAGTCCTGGGCCAAAACATTTCAAATTCTGCATTAATTCTATTCATACAGAATATTGAATTTCAGGAGTTGAATCAATACACACAAAGTAGGTCACTCCTGTAGCTGAAAGTGATGAGAGTTCTCTGCTTGGCTCAGGTCTTGCCTAATTGCCCAAACTAGGAACCAGAACTGTGTCTGATCTATCACATATGTCGTTATCTCTTCAAGCCTTATTCTCCCGTAGAGATAATTCAGGGAATGAAGTCCATAGCTATTAGGCAATTCCTTATTTCCAGGACTACACGACCCACTTTGATCTTGTGGGTTAGTAGGTGGTGGAAGAAGAAATGAGATATTAACTTTATAGCTTCTCAGACGACCTCAGAAATTAAACTATTGTCCTATATTATCATATATCTCTGTAATTCCTTTGTACTTCTGAACCCCAGGTCACAAACTAGCACACTATGAAGTGTTCAGCAATTTCCATACCATAAATCCTGCTAAGGATGAAAGATTCCCTTCTAAGTATTACTGTCCAATTTCAGTAACATCAGGATTAGTTTATTTAGGTAAGCCACTAAGTCTGAGGATCTTTAAACAAAAATTAACCTCAGAGTTTTGGGGAAATCTCTGAGTAACAGCTATTTCCAGCAATACCGGATTACTTTCTTTTTGTGGCAATGCTCTCTGTGCTGAAAATTCTTCCCATTACCACTTCCTTGAATAGCAGTGAACAATAAATGGACCAGATCCAAATCTTAGGCAGCACTGAGCATCAGTCATGATTTTTACGGGAAATGTTTTTAAATATGGTATTTGATTCCTAATGAAAAAGCAAGTTCTTGGTATTTATCAGAAAGTGATTTTTGTTATAGGAAAAAGACAAAAGAGAAAAGCTGACTTTGAAAATAAAACAATGAACCAAGGAAATTTTAAAACCATGCAACTTCATATGCCTGAACATAGGAATATTTCAAGCTGTATACTCTGAGTATTTTGACAACCCAAGAGAAAAAAATTTGTTTGAGACAATAACACTTTCAGGAATTATTTCCTTTTATTGAAGCAGGTAATTCTTGGGGATGTTTTTGTATGACGAAATGAAAAATGGGGACAAACCCAAAACAAACCAAAGCTTATAAAATATTTAAAATGCCATTCCACCAGCCCTAATCACAAGTTACATAAATACCAAAAAAATAACTGCCCTGTGTGGCTTATTCATATGTTGTTGGAAACCTACCTAGCCCTGTAGAGAAACTAGTGCCCAAAAAACATTAAATGATGATCTACCAGTTTACCAATCTCAAGCTGATATTATGCACATTGTACCTGCATTTCCAAAAATAAAGGAGTCATGCACTTTCTTCTTTAAAAGGGCACATGGAGATTCTTAATGAAAAGCTGCTGAGAATCTAAAGCAGTTAAAGGCAACTGCGACTAGAGGAAACCAATTTGTATCCATTGGTTTCACAGCAGGCTGTCATCTCTCTGCCTCTATTCATTTGCTTGTTTTCTGGTTCAGTAAAAACTCTGTTCTACTATTATGATTTAATGGCATGGTAATCTTTATAAACCTACTAGATTTTTCTGGAATATTTAGGAAAATTAAACGTATAGGGGCTGGCAGCATACTCCTTAATTAAGATTCCCCACGCATGCAGGCGGGCGCATGTTTGGAATCCAAACTTGTTCACGCTTCTTACTCACAAACAAGGCTCTGGTTGGAGGGGAGAAGCTGATGATAATGCCTCCTAACACCCCACTTCTAATAAAAAAAATTCCAAGCTGGAAGTATTTTAACAAATATTTTCATTCTCAGATGTGTCAGTGACTCTGAGAGTGAAAGTGAAGAGTTATGATCCTACAATTGCATGGTCTGGAGTGAATTGGGGTTACTCAAAGTCAAGAATTCAGGCTGCAGTAGGAAGGGGTGAGAGGCTGTGGCTGGAATGCTTCTCAGAGCTGTTCCCGTATCATGTACAAGGAAATTCACTTCTGGAAGAGGGCTCACAAGAACACACAGTCCCAAGCCTGGAAATGCCACTACCAGTGGATTTGCCAGGGAAAATGCGCTATTTTCCAGAGGTTAAACAAAGGTGACAGAGGGGTACTCTAAGTAACATGGGTGATACAGTTTCTACTTCTTTCTTTCTCTTTCTTCCACTCAGGATAAACACCATGCCAGGTCAAAAGGGAGAAAAATTAAAAAGGAGCAAATTTAAAAACATCACAACTGCCTAACAAAAGCAAGTGTAGTGGGAATATCTATGACAAATTGTCGTGAGGACAATTTACATGAGATGGAAAACAGTAAAAAAACTCTCTATTTCGTTATCCCTTCTTCTCTGACACAGCAAAACCAAAATTTGCCATAAGAACCTTTCATTTGTGTTTGAGGGTATTAATCTAGCTTAGTCACTACTGGATGTTGTTAGTACTTCATACTGGGTCTTGCATTCTTACAGAGAAACAGGAGAGGTACTCAGTTTGTGAACAAGGCCACGGCCCTGGCTCTCACACTGCTGGCTGTTTCAGGGATTTCAGCTCCCGTCCACCTTTCTTCCCTGGGAAGGGCACTAGATGCTCAGGCAGAAATATATAAAGAAGCTTTTCTCCCACATGTTCATACTCTTCCTAAACTGGCAGTCTAGGACCAAGGAAGAAGGAGAGTTAAAAACCCTACAAAAACTTCCCTAGTATTTTTAATCCATACATGAAAGCCTATTAGCTTATGAGAACATTTTTCGTGCCTTGCCTATGTCTCCAGAAATCACTGTGTGTAGAATCAAACAGATCACTTTGGCTGATTGCACAGTAAATCAGTGGCACAGCATTACTTACATACCATTCATTGCATGCTTTAAAATGTCAACCTTATTTTCTCTATGAGACAAACAGCACAATAGTCTCCAAAAATGTCAAGTTTGTCTTGGTTTTCATCCCTCTGAATTCACACTGAATGGACAAACAACCTGGTCATGCACAAACTCCTCCCTTGGAATGTCCTGAAAGTGTCAGCAGCTTTCCCAGAAATAATGTTAAAAGCTGCATGATGTTATTGATCTACTTAGAGAATGCCAAAAGCCATAAACATTAATTAAAAAAAACCCCAACCCTAGTCACAGTCCATGATGCCTAAAAAAAGGGAAAATAAAATCTACTTATTCCGTATCAGCCATACAAGCCCACAATAAATGTTT
Organism: Gymnorhina tibicen; assembly: GCA_013399875.1. Classification (NCBI taxonomy): domain Eukaryota; kingdom Metazoa; phylum Chordata; class Aves; order Passeriformes; family Artamidae; genus Gymnorhina; species Gymnorhina tibicen. Next base: position 562,205 of record VXAZ01004314.1, on the reverse strand, counting down.
GAAGCCTTATATCAATCTCTGATTTCTTTAGTGTTTTGAATCACATGGCTTTCCCTTGTTGGAAAGCCAGCATAAAGCCTCTGCAGCTCATGGGCCCATTTAACTCAGTTTTTACAGCAGTGAATATCAACAAATGAATTTTCAACCTGTGAAAGCAACCAGAAAAAAAACCCCATCAAAATTGAAAACCTAAGCAGGTTCCTACTGTATTGACAACATTACAAATGTCTTTTTTCTTGCTATAATTCAATTTACAATTGGCCTTAGGGAGAAAATCAACATGACCAAATTACATCTGGCAAGTCTGGGAAAAAAAACACTTAAAGGCATTCTCTGGATAGATACCAATCCATTCATAGTAGAAGAAGAGAAAATAGTCAAAGAAACAGATGCTGACATAGTAAATAACTTTGGGGAGACACCATAGTTTGTAGTCTGATGTTTGGTCACTCAGGCCAGATCTTGAAGAAATGTTCTGGAGAGTCTCCCATTTCTAGATAAGATTTTGCAGCTAAAAGACCCTGAACCACACGGCAGAGAAGCATCCACCCAGAGCTTTTCAGAAAAACATTGTCTTTCCCTTCCCAGTATGATATCTCAGCTTCAATACCAGCAATGATAATTTATCCCTGAAAAACTTGTCATTTTGTGTTGGTAAAACCACCTGGGCTGAGGGTCTCTGTACATGAGCCACAAAAGGAAACTAACTGCAGAGCAACAGGAGCACTGAGTGTTTCATGTCATGGGTAACAGCAGAATCTGCACCAGGAGAGAGTTTCTCTGTCCTCTCCAAACTGAGAATTAATATCTTTCTCTTTACACTTTACCTGGATGCTTGCACGGATGCCATTGCTTTGTTAATAGTTTCATCTGAAAATTAACACTATATTAGAAAATAACTAAACATTTATTCCAGATACAACTCATTCTCTGTAAAAAGAGGTCAAAACATAGGAAACCTCAACCCATGTTTCTCTGTCCCATTTCTTCTAAGTGTTGGGAGAACTTCTCTTACTCCACTCTCTAGCAGCTCCTCAATTTTTTGTCTCCTTCATTTACCTTCTAGTCAGTAAATCTATTATTGGTAAAATGCATTGGCCTGGGATAAGCTTATTCCTGTTATCAACATTTTTCCTATTCTAAGAAGCATTTAAATGGTGACTAATAGCATTTGTCTTAATCATTTTTGCAATTAACTGTGCAAACCTATCTACTCAAAAGATACGGAAATAATTAAAGTGGACATTTACATTCTTTTTCATTTTTCTTCTTTTCTTCTTTCCCGTTATCTTTAGCAAGACATTCCAGAGCTTTTTTTTCCCTGAAAAAAAAGTCATAGGAAAAAAAAAGCCTTTTCAGAAAGTACATTGGGACAATTGTACAGGAGGTTAGAAGCCTCCTTTTGGTTAAGCTACAGCATCTTGGTGCAATCCAGGGCACCTTTATTAGGCCCAGTCTTTACTGTAAATTGGAATACAATCCAAAGTCTCTCATCTAGTCAATTATTAATCCCTATTAAAGTTTTTTTATTTGTTTGCATTGGCTAAGTGTCTGAGTCACAGGCCAAGATCCTCCTCTACTATGTCCTGTGCAGACATGGAGATTTAGGCATATGGTTTTGGATGCCTGCCAAATGGTTACCATTGCCTATAACTTAGATAATGATTTTGCAAGAATAATGGAAATAATTGTTGCTGCTCAATCAGCCAGCCTCTGCTCCCTCTTTCCACTTGAACTCCACAACCTACATGAGAGTGAAGGTAAATGGCTGACTGGAATGCATCTGGGCCACCAGCTTGGCCCTGCACGTGAGATCACTCAGGTGCTGCAAGGGCAAGAAGAAGGCCACCATGAGCCTGCCTACCCAAGGGGGAATGAGAACCCACCTGAGTTTGGGATGTCTTTGTTTCATCTTTTGCCACTGTGCAGCTGCAATGTCATCAAAGATGATTGTTTCTCTTCACATAAGATACTGGATGGCAACCTGGCTGATGCCTAACCCTGGATCAGCTGCAGCACAGTTTAGCCCTGCCAGGGGAACCCATGGGTGTGTTCTCAGTATAGGTAAGGCCTCTGACACCACCCTCCCAGAGGTTCACCCAAACTGCCAAGGTGAAATTGGTCTGCAGCAGGGGGTTCAGGGAATGAGATGGATTTGAACTCATTCAGGCAACAGTCCAGTCTACCTTTATCTCTACTTATTATGGAAAGGAGCCTAGCGAGATTAGCCTCACTGGACTAACCTTAACTGTTGTGTTTCTCTTCCTAAAGCTTTACAATGCAGGTTAGCTTAAGCTAATGGATATTTTTCCTCTCTGTTACTGTGACACTTACAGCATCAACAGTTCCTCCTCTCCATACACTTTTACTACAGTCCCTTGCAGGAGGAAAAGCTGTGTCTGTGAGCTCTTCGCCAAACAAAAAGGGGTTTGATTTCTCAGCCCATTAACACACTTCTTGAAGGAGCTGTCTCTCACACATTGTGCTTTTGGGAATGGATATATTAAACAAAAATAAAGAAAAAAAATCTTATCCTACCTTTCTTCTGGAGGTGTGAAGGTCTTCACATGCTTAGCTGGCACAGCCCTACTATTTATCTCCTTGATGTTAATTTGTACAAATACATTTAAAATCAAACAAAAAAAAACCCCTTAGCAAATCTCCTTTTTGTCCTATTAGAAAAGCTCATCTTCTCAATCCAATCAATGTCGGCAGCAAATCCATAAAAAGTAACAATATATAAAACATGTCATAGATTTGGCTCCAACAGTTTAATTAATTTAGTCCATTTGGGAGTAGATGACAAGGCTTTTTCTTCAGAAACCTTCATTGATTCCTTTTAAATAGTGCTGACACAAGTGGCAGTAACTCAAATTAATGACAGAAAAAGTTCTACTTTGGGTCGAGATTCCTTAAACAGTTCAGACTATAATCAGTATTAATACACCCAGATGTAACATTTGTGTTATATATATATAAACAGAATTGAGAAGGGTTTTTTAGTGGGAAATTAAAATAATGAGGGAGAGCTTCCATTCTTTCTTTCCACTTCTCTTAATGTTCATATGATCAATTGTCTGACTCGTTCTCTGTCTCATATAAGAAAACCCAACAACTTTCCCAACGATGTTGAAGAGGAATCTGTGAAGAAGTGATCAAAACTTGGAGGATACATAAATAACCTAAATTATTTATTTAGTTTCTGCTGCTCTGTACCTGGAGTTCAGAAGGATAAATTCAGAGAAAATAAGAATCTTACTTCCTTTGATTATGGTGATAATCAACAGTTATTTGCATTATGGTAACAAAATGGGTTTATTTGTGTACACACAAAAAAATGGGTTTTGACCCAAATCTGAAACCTCTGGTCATAAGTATACCAAATTAAATTTTTTGTTGACACAGAATTATTTCATTCACCTTCCAAGCATGAAAATGCAAACAGCTCCTCAGCTGAAGATGAACAGAAAACATTAGCAGGTGGGAGAAAGCCCTACTTCACTGTACCTGGTTTGATACTCCCATTCATCACCAGCAACTAACAAGTGCCTTAGCCTGATGCTTCTGCCCAAACTGGCAGAAGTAAACACATCAGCAGCTTTGACTCTTAACTGACTCCACGATTAAGCTTCAGAGGGGACTGTCCATGGAAAGGAACAGGATAGGTCTCTTCCTTGCAGCTGTGTCAGTCCCACATGCAGACCCAGGGGGAGCATAGCTGAGGATGTACCACTGCACAGAAGTCAACTGCAACAGCAGGGATCTTGAAGAGATGTAAAAAAATCTACTTTATAGTATTAAGGATTGTTTTATAAATATATTTCTTTTAAAAAATACAGTATCTTCATTATTTGATGTTTTTTAAAAGCCTGAAGACACTGTCAGGAACTGAGCTTGAGCTGGTGGAGCAAATGGACTAGCTGACCTCTCAAGGTCTCTGAAATACTATTTCTGATTCACAAACAGAGAAAAATGAATTCTGCCTATGGAAGGAAAGCTTAAATTGTGAAGAAATTTACATAGCAGGGAAAGGATTTAAAGCTTTGCAGAAGGATTAAAGTTTGCTACGAGCTCCAGCATAAAAGTAGTACTGTTAAGTGAAAACCTTTATACAGTTAAACAGCACCCTCATCCTTCAGAGAAGTACCATTTGTAGATAAGAGACACGGGCTTTCAGATCAGAGCAAAGGTCACTTTCATGGTGAGTTTGAATGAAGATTTAGACTTCCCTTTGGACTTTCACTTGTCTATTGTACCTTCCTGCTTCTCCATTTCACGGGGGTTAATTTTCTTACGAGACTATTGCATTAAGAAAAGATGCTTGAAAAGGTGAAGGCAGCCCAGTGATAGTGCACAGAGCAATAGGAAGCACTCAGAATTTAGAGTGAGTTGAAGGAATCTGAGCACCAAGGAGAATAACACATCACTGAGATAAATTCCCTTGCTGACTCCAGGTAGCACAATCATCCTTCATTACACACTCCAGCCCAAGTTTGCAAAATGAGTAGCAATTCCAGTTGCCTGCATTTCTGTCACTTTGGGCTGACCTAGATTCCAGGGAGTAAGGAGGGGGGAGTGAGGAGTGAATATCCAGACCTTAGAGTAAACCTCCTGGGATCAAACTTCTGAAAGTCTGGTGCAGAGCTATTTTGGGTTGAACAAACATAAAGCTGACACAGTAAAGAATGCTGCCACCAGGTAATTAAAGTTACATCTTTTTAGCTGGCCTAGAAGTTGGTCTCGGACTGACTTCATCTATTGTGAAAGAAAAATGAAACCAAAGTCTATACAAGAATAGATGACCCTGCAGGTTAACTCAAGTGAGCCACATCAGGACCTGAGGCAATAGCACAAGTGAAAATAAGTTGTGTACCAAATACTTGTGTCACCTTTGTCTTCCCAATTCAAATTATTTTTTTCTCATTTATTGACTCATATATAGCCATGTTTATTGGGAAGGCCTTAAATATGACACTGGAGCAAGGCTAAATCGCAGCCATAATAAGATACTTTTCTCTCTGAGGCTCTTGTCAGATAAATCATGTTCTCCCTTGTTCAAGACTGTAAAAGATGAATCCGTCTGATTGTTGCCACAATTCAAAATGCAGACTTGTCCTCAAATTATGTTTAAAACTTTAAGGCTTTCCACAAAAGATCCATATCATAATCTAAATATTCAAGTACTGGTAAACCTCTCTCGAATCTTTGCTGCATAGGAAATGTTAGGATCAGGGAACGTAGCCAACAATGCCAGCCATCTCACACTCTCTTAAAGGGCTGCAGCAAGTCATGAGAATTCATGAGGATAGCTGTTTAAAAAATGTATTCTCTCTCTCATGTGAAAACGTTTCTTTTTCATCACCTGCCTTCCCCCCACCCCCAATCTTTAAATATTTTTTTCCCCTTGCCCCAAATATAGATGTTTCTCACAGATCTGTGACATTTCCTTCAACAAAACCACTCATTTTTGCCAGGATAATCCATGATTTTGCTCCTTAAAAAAACCCAAAACCAAACCACTGTACTGGAATATGAATATTCTGAATAAAATAGGTTTGGTCATGGTAAACAGAGAAGAACAGAACTGAGGCTGACTCTTCCTTTCCCCTTCTTCAGCTACTGTGTGGATTTGGGAACTTCACATTCTCCTGTACTTCTTTAAAATAAAGGATAAAAATAGTCCTAATGAGCAGCTCTGTAACTACAAACAGCAAGTATTTCAGTCAGAAAGAAATGTCACTGTTAAGCTTTCAGTGGCTGTTATATATAACAGCAATTTAAAACATATAGTGTAAAAATGATGAAAGCTACCTTGACAGGGGTGCTTTTAAATCTGTAAGATTTACGGAAATATAAAATAAATATTTAGCATGTTGATTTTACATGTAGGAAGGAGTCAAATGCATGCCATTGCCAACATCTACCCTCCCTCCCCCACCACTGTATTCAAGGCAGTGAAAGATACCTCACTGTTGTATGTATTCTGTTATTTCTTTGTGCCTAGAGACACTCATATGCATCATTATTTAAGAATAAATAAAAAAAACCCTGGCACATTATTGAGTGGCATAGAAAAGTTCAAAAGTAATTGAAAGCCTGTTCTTGTCACCAGGTACATTGTTTAGTAGGAGATGGTTTCAAATATTAAATAATGCTAGAGACAAGGGAACAAATATTCCCTGTGACTAGGTATGGAGTTAATTGAAGGTTGGCCTATTGTTCTACCACTGTAAACCAAAACACACCTGCAAGGGCTTCCTTCCTCTTTTGATTCACGTACATAACCATCAGGGGGGAGGGGAGGAGGGGGAATTAAAGAAAATAAAGGAAGTAAAATGAAAGGAAAGGAGAGAAGATGANTCCCCCCCCCCCCCAATCTAAAAAGAGTTAATCAAAGTAAAATGTGTGTGCAATATCAGGGGGTGGGGGGGAGGAGGGGAAACAAGCTTAAGAGATTAAGTGCATAAATGGAATGGAATTTAGCCACATGCCATTACAGTCAGTAATAGAGATTTTTTTTTCCTCCCCCAAACAAATATCACAAATAGAACCAAACAGTAAGGGATAATTTGGGGTGGTAGTTCTGAAGTCCTCTATTCAATGTCAAGAGAATGCATGAACAGTGATGCATGCTATCTGGCTGAGAAAAGGGAATTCTAAAGTAGGCTCCGTTCTTCATGGCCAGACAATTTCTTTTTTGTGTTCTGCCAGAACTCTAATTGTAAAGCCCCTTTCAATTGCACCAATCAGCCATGTCTTTCAAGTTGGCTCCCCCCATTCTATTATTCAGCTGACAAGCTGTTATAAAAAGAGAGATTTTTCCACATAGGCAGAAGCTATATGAAGATAAGTGATGCCAGCTACATTTAAATTTAAAAAACAGATTCTTTCATAAAATTTTAGGTTGCTGTCATTCACTTCTTATTTTATCAGCTGGCAACTGGAAACACTTTCTCCCCTTAAACAATAATAAAAGGAGATAAGCTAGTGAAATACCTCTGAGTAGGAGTACAGACAAAACAGAGTGTTGTAAGAAAAGGACAGATTTTAACCAGTCCAGAATAAAAGGACTGTAGAATATTTCACACCATGGAAAAAAGTGACTGTCCAATCCTAGAGAAAAAGATATCACATGTTTTCCTGACTGATAAAAAGCTGAGGCTTCTGAAACTGATATTGCAGCCAAATAATGGCCACATAATCCACATCTGAAAAAAAAAAAGATGCAGGGAAAAAAAAGCTGTGTGTGACATGTTTATTTTGGTTGGGTGAAGTCATACCATACCTTTGTTAAAAAAGTGTCTGAATTTTCTGAAGCCAGATTCTTCTCTTACTCCAAGTTACTAAATGACTCATTTGATTTCAATGGTCTTATTTGAGATAGGCCCTAGCAAAGAGCAAAATGCAAGCAGAAGCTGCCAGTGTGATTTACAACTTTGTGTGTGTAATATTCTTGCATACGGTGTTCCTGGATTATGGACTGTCCAGAGAGGTTTGCTGGACAGAACTCCATGAGAATAAAAAAGGAAGATTAGGGTAGGTATCATCTCCTGTTTTCAAGCTTTCAAGGTAAGATCTGATGCTTCACACACCCTCCGGATATTCAAAAATGTGAGACTGGCTGTTCTGCTGACTTGAGAGAAAACACGCTGGGTTTTCTACATTAGTTTAATGGAGAAGAAAGGAAGTTAAATGGGAGTGACTGAAGATATTCCATAAATAAGAAGTAGCAGCAGAGTACATCAGAAAGTGTTTTCTGGAACAGAATTAATAAAATATATGGAAATGCAAATGTTGGACCTTTGCATGAGAAACAAGAAATGCACTGAAAGAAGAAAAAAGGTCTTCTCCAGTCTGGAGAGAGACCAAAATTCAGGCAGACCATTAGGAGAGATACATTCTAGACAGTATCGTTTCCATTAAGCTATAGTTGTCATATGCCTGGTCGTAGTATGCAGATCAAAGGAGTTGAGACAGTTGGGGAGTTATGAGGTATCATGGAAACCAAGAGAACAGATAAAAACAAAATTCATAATAGAGACCAAGTTATGAAGGAGCTAATGAAGGCCATATGCCAAAAAAGTATTTAGACAGGACAAATGTCCACAATATTTTCACAGAAATCAGGGAGAGCCGGGGGGAAGAGAAATTAAAAAAGTTCAGGGAACTTAGGTTTTAAGTACACTGGACAAATAGTTCAGTCATAATGTTCTCCAACAAACAAAATGCACCTTTTTTCTACCAAGAATATGTAATCCCAGTATGCATCCTATCAAAGGAAAAACTAAGCCAGAAAAAACCCCTTCAAAATCCAAAAGGAGCAAAAGAAAAGGTTTACACTCTTGCATTTACAGAGTTAGTTTGCTGAATGATGGTGAAGCCAAAGAGAAATGAAGGATTAATCCAAGACTATAAAGTGGGTCAGTGCAGACTCAAGAGTTTAAGGTTCCTAGGGTGTGCTTTAACTATTAGACTTTAATTCTTTGACAAAGCTGTCACTATGAAATTAGCCAGAATAGTCCTGGTTTCTACCTTTTATTAAAAATTGGTTTCAAATATCTTCTTGTAACTCTCACCCCTTCATTTTATCCAAGCAGAATATGCATTTATCACACAAGCTGTTATTGGATCAGACAGAGAAATAGAAAATTGTATTCTGTGGGTAAGGAACTCAAGTCAGATACATTAGAAATTGAGAAAACAACCAGTCATGATTGATTGACTGGTTATTCGTGTGAACCCACTAGGAAATGCAACATCACTTTATCAGCATGCTCTCATTTCAGGAGTGAAAATACTGTCATCCCCCTGGAGCCTTCTCCAGGCTGAGCAGCACCAGCTTTCTCAGTCCGTGTTCACAGGAGAGGTGCTCCAGCCCTCAGATCAGCTTCATCACCCTCCCTCTGGACTTTTTCCAACAGGTCCATGTCTTTCTTGTGTTGGGGACCCTGGAGCTGAATGCAGCACTTGAGGTAGGGTTTTACAAGAACAGAATAGAGGGGCAGAATCCCCTCCCTCACCCTGCTGCCCATGGTGCGTTTGATGCAGCCCAGGACATGTTTGGCTTTCTGGGCTGCAAGTGCACTCTGCCGAGTTATATTGATTTTTTCATCCACAAACATCCTCAAGTCTTTCTCTCTAAGTCTAGTCTCAAACCATTCTCTGCCCAGCATGTATTTGTGCTTGGGATTGTCTTGACCCAGGTGCAGGACCTTTCACTTGGCCTTGCTGAACTTCATGAGGTTTGCACAAGCCCAGCTCTCATGCCTGTCTAGGTCAGATGATGAGCACAAAGATTTTTTTCTGTTTGTGAACGAAAAACCACTAGGGAGTGGGAGGAAAATCTGTCTGTTAAAGGAAAGTAGACCAAAAATCAGAATAGAAATCTCAAAAGATGGAGAACTTCTTAATGAACTTGTTTTACACATCATTAAAACCAAATTTTTGTTTCTCTAGCTGTGGTTTTCTAGACCTGTCTTGCTAACAAACGCACAGCAAGGAGAGACACAGCAATGTCAAAATTCCTGAGCCTCATATCCTAGCTCATGCTATACCCACTCCTGTGGATGACAGGTGAGAGAGACTTCGGAGGATGGGTCTTGCCACTTTTACAGATGAGTCCCCTCAGTGCAGCTTCACCCCAGCCTGGAGACAGCGGGGCCAAGTGACCCCATCACAGAACCAGGGAGACACACTGTCCTTCCCCATTAATTAATTTATACCTCATCTGAGAGACTTCATTCACGGCTTGGGAACAACAGCTACAACAGCTCCCAAAAGTATTTTCACTTGTCAGTGGAAAAAGGAATTTGTAGGAGAAGGTAGAAGAGCGGACCTGACAAGTTTTAACTGCATTTCACTACTGTTGTCAGACAAAAAGGACGTATGTTATAGTTGGAAAGGGACCAGAAAGCTTAACAGAATAAGATACAAGCCATCCATCAGTTGCAGATATGGAATAATCCACCCACAACAGAAGTGATCAGTATAATTTGATTTGTTGTCTGAATGATACGAAAATATTTCCCCACATACATTTAATCATGTAGATTTTTTTGTTGTTCATGAAAACATGCAGTGCTTTCTACAGTCCTGCTTGCAATCTGCCATTGGCTGCAGCCATGGCTTCCACAAGGAAATCATGAGCTGTGTGAGAAAGTATTTCTGCTAGCTGCTTGTGAATGCCGTTGGGTACCCTTTGCTTATACTCTGAAAAAAACCCAGACGCATAAAAGGTCAAGATCTGCCTTTTTACACGTACTTTGTGTACATTATAGTGTTTCCTCATCCATTTCCTCTGACAGATTTTTAAAGTTCTCTCTTGACAAGCAAATCGGTATTTTTCTACAATCTGAACAAAATTAGATTCACATGACAGCCTTCTTAATGCTGACTAACAAGTACCCTAACCATGCTAATGCATTTCAAGGGAGCACATGTGACTATTTTGCAGCCCAAAAGCATTAATACAGGGACACAGATAGCATTATTTGCTATGCCCTGGGCCCATTTTCTTCTTCACAGCCTATAAAATACTGTGCCTGTCAAATCCTGACAGTGTGGTAGCATGGTATCAGGATTTCTTTGCAATGAGCAATTGAATGTTATTTGAAAGTGGCGTATTTTAATTAGCATGATTCTAGACACCACTAGCCATGTTAAAACTGCACAAAGTTGTGGACAAACTGTATTTGGTCAGTATTCAAGAATTAAAAAGTTTTGCAAGAACAATGTACTGTACCTAGATGTTAATATTTTGCTAGATTTTTTTAATTATTAATTTATCACACATAGAGATATTTCTCTATCATGTCTAAAAAAACTTTTTTTTTATTTTCAAAACTGTACTAGGTAGTTATGCTTACCCTTAGTGCTAGTGTAACCATCTTTGTCTACACTCAGTGCTATAAAGTGTTTACAAACACAGCAAGGGAACCAATGGGAGCTTTTTCCATTTAGGTCACTGCTTTGGAGTTAAACCAATGCCATGAACTTTTGAAACTCCTAGCCTCAGAGTTGCACTGGGCATGATTTAATGAGCATTCACAGTCATAACAGAATCTGATCTATGCAAACAAATAATGCTTACTAAAACAATTACATCATGCATGAGAAACAGCTGCGGCAGCAAATACTATGTGGTTACTTGTGCAATAAGAAAGGCTTAAAAAAGAAGAATTAGGCACAAAATGTTCAGTAGGTCTCAATTATTTCTTCCTTTTTGCATAGCACTATGTGAATGCTGTAAACCTAAAATCATTTCACAGCAGAACCTGGTACATTTCTGTTTGTGGATGACTTAAAAAAAAAGGTGAATCTGTAGTGTACCAGAGTAATACAGTACTATTATTTTGTGTGTGTATGCACATACATATATGTATGAACAGCAGAAGCTATGGCTATGAATGCTTTCAGCCCATCTATTTTCTTTCAGTAAAATCCTAAGATAAACACATGGACACTTATGAACACTATGAAAAGAAAAACTGCATTTCAATACAAACCTAAGCCAACACTCACTGAAGGGGCTGTTTGGAAGCCCTTTATTCCAAGGCAGAGGAGCAGCAAACCCAGCCCTTGGATTCATAGGGCAGCCAGGGACAAAGAGTGTGAGGCTCCCCAGGAAAAACAGGGCTTGGCTTTCACCCCTATAGCACTACACATGAACACTTTCAGCACTGACTGCAAACAGGTCACTCACCCCCTGGGATGGAGAAAACATTTCAGTCTGAGAGACCCAAGACAGGTTTTATACATGTGTTGTGTCATCAAATCACACCAGTGGCGCCCAGGAAGACACAGGGGTAGTTTCAGAGTCCAAGGAGTGTTTTTATTTTGGTATTATGTTAATATGGGGTGAGAACTGCTTTGGTATCTCAAAGTTTGACTTGGGGAAGACTTTGAACTTTTGGGAACATAAAGCAATCCTAATTAAAAAGAAAAAAGACATTTCATCAGATTAAATATTGAATTCCTCCACTGCTAAGTGGAGTGTATCAACTGCAAACCTTTTCATATGAAGGAGAGAAATAGGGAGTATCCAACCCATTTCAGCCATCTACTCAGCAGTACTGATGACATTGATTAAACTGACTAGACTTCCAAAGTAACTACCTCAGGTAAATATTACACTGTGTCTTCCTCTCTGGACAAGCACAGTTTTCATTTGTTGACTTGTGATCTAAGTCATATAATAATGTCACATGGTGCCAGGAACATACTATAATGAAAGACTATTAAAAAAGAAAAATTAAAAAAATTTTTTTAAAGAAAGGGATTTCCTGCTCAAATACATGTAGCAATTGAATTGCAAGGAGTTTCCTTTCTAATAATTTAAAAAGAAAAATTCACTTTCTGTGAAAATATATTGCTATTCCAAGGGTTGGGAAATAGTCTAGTGCAGATTAAAACATTTTGGTATATTGAACTGAATCAACATGCATTATATGCTCAGTTTTGGACACTGCCAACCACCAGCCTCTGCAACAAAATGCTCTATGGAAGTTGCTATTTTGCTGCTCAGTGCCCATGGTCTCTCCTGCAGCCTGACCTTTTCTGACCTGTATTTCCTATGCCATCCCACACGAGTGGTCCCCTGGGGCCCATCGGGAAACAGTAAGATTTCCCTTGATTCTGTTTTCACTTAGACTTCCCCACTCTCTCACTCCTCTCCTTTTCCTGTGCCCCAGATTAGGAAAGCTCTTGTCTTGACTTCATCTGGACCATGATGAGGAAAGCCACCTTTTCCCTTTCTCACTTTCTGTAAGAACTAATGTTCCTTCCTCTCAGTGTGCATTAGTTTAGCTTTTCTTCTGCTGTCCTAATATTTCTGTCTATAACCCTGATGTGAGCTCTTTGCCTCTCCAAGCAACCAACAACAGTAGCAAGGAAAGAGCAGAGGCCCTGCTGGCCTCAGACATTGATGACCCCCTGCTGCAAATGCAAGTTCTCCTGCAATCACACAGCAAGGGACTCAAATGACTCATACTGGTTCCTAGAGATCAGTATGACGCCTAGGTGAGCATAAAAAAGGTTTTGGTATCAAAAATATTTGGTATGGAATCTTTTGAAGACCCTGCATAATCTGCCATTTGTTCCTTTTTTTGTTCCTAAGGGATGGCTGGGAAGCAGGATAACATTCCTTTTGACATCATTGTTGCTACAGTGGAGAAACAAACTATTCATGGTCTTCTCCCTCTGTGGCAGCAATATGGGGCAATACGCAGGGCTCATTCCCACCTCTTCTGGACAACCTGTACTTTGCTTGCAACACAATGGTAAAGGGAAGTCTGTTCTTGAATTAAGAAATTAGAAATGTGGTAATTTAATCAAGTATTTAATTCAGGAAGAATGTTTCAACAACCAAAGCAATCATAGAAATTAAAGTTTTGAAGATATTTCACAGAGCAACTACCAGTGACTGGTAGGGTCTCCAAAAACAGCTGTTGCCTTCAGTTAATGGCTGCCATTTGTTTGTTTCTCCCCTCATATAGTCAGCAGAAGTACCCTATAGCTCCATCAGTATAGTAACGGCATATGTAAAGCATTGAAAAATTAGATTATGGAGAAGAGGAAGCTTGCCTTGAAGTCATTTGGTAAATGAGATAAAAAGGAAGAAGAACAAAAAATTCATGTTTCTTTGGCATGTGCTTTGAATAGTATATATAGACTTAATTAAACAACTCATGCTCAGTTGTAATCCAAATTTCCTTAGTACTGCACATAACTTCTGTGTCTCAATTCCTCAACACATAGTGAGAGGAAACAACAAAAAAAATCATTACATCATAAGTTGTAATTTATCAGTGCTTAAGTGAAAGTGTAGAAGCTTTAGTGAAAGTATTAGTATGTATTGGGTTATGCAGCCCCTTATGAAATAAAGCTGTCCATGAACTTGTAAAGGCAAACTAGGATTAGCTCAAACTTTGGTTACATACTGGGCAAAGCTTAAGGCTTCAGGTCTAAAGTACTTCATCAAGGATAATACCTAGGAACAAACCATGAACAAAGACCAGCAGACAGAGAGCTATGGGCAAAAAGGGAATGAATTTTTATGCTTTCCATGGCTGAGGAAAATTTTCATGCCACACAAAGCAAGAGAGGATATATTATAGCTCCTTGAGGTATAACCTTTCTAAGACTTGTGGAGAAAACAGAGGAAAAATGTCACTTTTCCTGGGAACAGAAGAATTAACTGTGGTTCTCCAGCTTTGCTTATAAAAGGCTCTTGAGTCCCATATATTTCTACAGTTTAGTATTGGGGATCACTAGTCTAACCAAAGCAAGGTCTGACTAGAAGGAATTTAGTACCCACTGCTGTAAAGCATTATAATAACAAAGCCAATTTGAAAGTAATTTTGTTTCAGAGAAATGTAAGTGGTTTTGGCTTTTTTTTTAAATTTTATTTTAAAGCTGTATTTAAAAAATATGTAAATATTTTAAATATTTTAAATACTTTTAAATACTTCTTTGAAAGAGTTTTTTTTTTCCCTGATTTGTTTTCTGGAAGATAAAAAAATTAGTTTGATATTGATCAGGGATTAGATTAAAAAAGGTTCTTCTCACAAGTTTCTGTGAAGCTGCAAAAAATACCTTCCCCTTAAAGAAACTTCAAGTAATTTAATTCTATGATTCAGACCAAGGATAAGTAAAAAAAAAAGAACATGCCAAAGCATTCAATTTCCTCCATATTTCCTTCAATATGAAGCCTATCATTGGAATATAAATAAATTAAATATATGTTTGTTAAGTACAACAAGAAGAGTTTAAAATTCATTAATGCTTAGTGTCTGGAAAGTTGACATTAAGGCACTTTCAAAAGATTTCCACTACCAGAGATCTTCCAAATTGGCACATTCTGCTTAGGACAAGGAAGTGTTAGGATGAAATCACTGCTTAGTTTTGAAAAAAAACTTTGTATATATGGGAGGGGTCCAGAGTGGGGAAAAAAAAAAAGAACAGAGGTATGATCTTACCTTTTGTCATACTGATGAGAGAATCTTCAGTGCCATCACTTCATGTGGAAAAAGAAAGAGAACTTAATCCAAACTTTTAAATTTACCCCATTTTTTTTTTATGCAAGGAAAGAAGAAAACACCTTTTACTCCCCAAAATGTAAAGTCAGAATAAATTCACTGAGATTTCAAGATAAGATTCTCTCAAGCTTTTTCCAGAAAAAGATTCTCTCAAGCTCAAAAATAAAAGAAACTCCACTGCCCCGAAAAATCGAGGGCTTTGGATTGTCTTAACTTTCTTCTAAATGCTAAAAGAAGTTCCCAGCTTTCGCTTGTGAAATGAAGGCAAACTCCAGCTAAAGGGTATGAAAGTACAAAAAATTTGCTAGACTTTCGTGTCTATTTGATTTCTCACCAAGAATGTTTTTCATTTTTGCTTTTCTCAAAAAAACCCCAACAAATTCTAAGTGAGATCCACACAAACAAATCCTTGTAGAGGTGGACAATTTATCTCCAAATACACCAAACTCTTAGATTTTTTGTATTCTGCATTTTGAGATAAAGTTTAAATGCTGACTTACAGCTTCAGGGTATTCTTGTTAATCTAAATTTCCATTTTATCTTAGCCGCGAGACACATGCAAAGAATTCAAGCTTTTGAAAATAAAATATTGTCTAAATATCTCTGGCATTTACTTCAATTTAATTTTAGTTGGTGGAGCATTTCCAGCAGTTCTGCATGACCTTTTGGAAATTGGATGGAAGTTCATAGAACTCCTCAGATGAAGGGGTGAAGCCACTGCATTGATGAATTTTCCCATTACCAGAGAATTCCTTCAGGGATGTGGCTGTGGTGAACCTGTGCCATGGCTATGCAAACATGCTAAACTTGTCAAGTCTGCTCAAAGGACAAGCTTTAAGTGAAGCTTCATTTACTCCCTTGGTTATTATCACCACATTCCTCACTCATTTTTTCTAGAAAACTTTGTTCTTGTTCAGATTAAAAAGTGCCATTCTAAAAGCAAAACTACCTTGTACATTATGCTGCAATACAGTTTCATTTTTCAATGTCTCCTGACAATTCTCATGATTTTCATGTTTGTGACTAGAACAGTGTTGTGAAGAATATAAGCAAGAGTCGATTATCCAGCTAAAGTCAGAATTATGACTTTTAAGGTGAAAGCAAAACTCAGAGGATAATGTACTCCAGCTGAAAGAAGGACAATTTCTATCCTGGATTCTAGAAGAGAAATACTACATGCTACTGATAAAGTACTGTATTAGTTGAAACACACCTAGTGCATCAAATAGTAAACATGTACCTGGAGAACAGTAAATGAGGTACAGATATCTGAAAAACTCGGGGAGAAATTAATTAGGCAGGTCTAATACAAGAAAAAAAGACTGCAGAGCAGACAAACATTTTCAAAAGCAGATTGGACACTGGGGCGAACTGGAGGCAGAGTAAACCACAGCAGTTATTCGGTTTACCAAAAACTAACCTCGTTGCTTTCTAGTAGACACCAGTATAAGGACCAATTTTCGCCCGTGGGAGCAGTGCCTAGCACTGGCACTCCTCTGATCAATTAGCAAAGCATTTCAACTCACTTACCTGGCACTTAACTCCTTCTCTAGAGTATTGGGAAAAATTAAATGGTGAATTTAGCAAACTGAGTCAGCTGGTTCTTCAGCCAGATGCACCAGAGATGAAGCAAGCAGCAAGAGTTTGCAACTGCAAAAGGAAAGCAAAGCAGGATGCCAAGTATTCTGTAGCCACAAACCTGAGATAAAACACCTGATTTCATAGCGGGGGGGAAAAAAGCAGAATAGATCTAATCTCACTGGATTTCAATAAAACATTTGATATGCAAAATTAATTCAAAGGAAAAATAGCACATGAGTTAACAGGCAGATAATGAACATGAAAGTGAAGAGACAACAAAGGTTGCAATTTAGCTGGCTGGGCTGGTTTCAAAAGCACACACAGGTAGGGGAAGGAATATCTTTTCCTCACTGCATGCACAGCTCTTCTTGCTGTTCTTCCAGTGGTGGTTGTTACTTTGACCAAGGCAAGCCTCCAGGTGACAATGGAACTGCTCATAAAGGTAATTGGCAATCCAGGAAGATGTGAAGCATTTCTCTTAGCCAGGACAAGGTTTCTGTAGCTGCTACAGGAGCTGGGGAAAAGAGTATGTGTTCAGGGAGTCCCTGAGAGAGCCTATTTGGCTTTAAATGAATAGGGTAAAATGGGCTGGACTAGCTTGCAGTTCTTTTTCCATAGTGACATGTCTATGCATTACAGAAGATCTTGATAATCTGATTTGAGCCATTTTCCTCAAGAGAACTCAGCCTTAATAAACTTGGAGTACATTACTTTATCTGTTCTATTGATTTTTTTCTTTACCTCCTGTACCCTTCCTTACATGTCCATTGAGCACCATGTGATCTTTAACTTACATAGTGTTGAAAATTTGTGGGCAGACGGTAGAAACAAAGTCACAGGAAAAAATAAAAGAATGATCAGTGAGCTGAGAAGTCTCTCTCTAATACAGCTGTACAGTATAAACTTGTTACTTAAGAGTAAGTCCAGTATGACTGTGGGCACAGTTCTTCCACAACACTGAAGTTTGTTAGCTCATAGCAGAGAAAAATCTCCTTCTCAGATGATCATCCAGATTTAGAAAGACGTTACTGATGGTTTTTTGCATTATCTGTGTTTAATGCTATATTTGACACCAGTAGCCTCATTTCAAAGTATGCACTTATTCCTGAGAGCACAAACACACTCCCCACTGGGAGTTCACCTCTATTTCTGTCAGTGCTCCTCTGGACATGGGGACCAAGGCTTTGGGGAGGCCCTTTACCTTTGTTTGTACCAATACTGATTATGAGCATATGCATCTAAAGACCCTTCTCTTGAAGAAATTATCTATATTAATCCTCCTGTAGAGCTCAAGCGATGAGCAACAACATTGGAGGTGTTAAGTGATTTTAACCTCCTGGTTCCCAAAATAAGAGTTTGCTATATGAAGCCACAGTGTTGCCAAGGGCTTTAAAAAAATTCTGTTGTGGTGCTTAATTTGTGCAACTGTGGTGAGCCACACTTGATGAACCCAACTGTGCCACTGGCAGAAAGTGCAATGGCATGGAAAGAAGGATCAGCAGGAGAAATATTTGAAAATCCTGTCTATATATAAGACCAAGAATTAATTTTCTTACTAAAACCTGAACTTCTCAAGCAACAGAACCTATGTGGAAACAAGCTGCATATGCACCCTGATTCAAAAATCTCAAACTAGACAGACACTGACAATTGAAGGATTTCCTTCAAACATGGCCTGAAGGATTCCACGGCTCTATTTTGCTTCTCAGCACTTCCCAGAGGGCTGTATATGTGATTCTATGATCAGTCCTGACATTCAGTCAGGAGAAAGTTGTCATGAAAGTTATACTATAATTCAGAGCTTAAGCTCCTTGCTCCGTCTTTTTTAAAGGAATCTCAGATTTTCATATCCAAAGGACTATCTTTAAATGCAATAAAGTCCTTTTTAGAGAGCCAAGAATCATAAATATTCAAAGGCCTCAGTTTGAACATTACACGTAATTGACATTACAGAAATCTGTTTCCTCTGGCATGACATCAGAGATTGTCAGATTGGGAAATCAAGAGGATGAGCTGCACACTTGCCAACTTTTCCTGTTAATCTGTGTTGAAATTTTTTCTTAACAAATCCCAGCGACACCAACCCTTCCCCCAGTCCCATCACAATCTCTAGGAAGTGAAAGAAAGGCTGTTGGCCCACATCTGTCTACTACCTAAGGAACAGGCAGCTATTGTTAAACTTGTTTTCATTGCTTATAATCCTGTTTCTTACCTTCTGCTTTGGGGTCGCCAGTTAGGTCACAAGACAGTGGAAACAGGCATACTGCCAGTTCTATATAGCAATATACAATTGGATTATTTCTACTCTCTCCCACCAAGGAGAAGAAAATTAAGGGAAGTTAGATGTTCTCTTGAGTCAGCTTATGACATTCTTCATCACTGTTTTGTCTGTGTTTAGGATTAATGAGGCAACAGAGGATTTCCACTGAAAACCCACAGAAGCTGAACCATCAGTCTCTGTAATTTCCATGAGCAGCACCTGCAACAGCAAGGCTGCCGCTGAAGAGGTGCACACCAAAGAGTACGTGTACTCATAGTCCGCAATCTGCCTGCACAACACACAGCTACAACCAGTTCTCCA
Organism: Gymnorhina tibicen; assembly: GCA_013399875.1. Taxonomy (NCBI): domain Eukaryota; kingdom Metazoa; phylum Chordata; class Aves; order Passeriformes; family Artamidae; genus Gymnorhina; species Gymnorhina tibicen. The sequence goes on along the minus strand of VXAZ01004314.1, from coordinate 543,008 downwards.
AAAAATGGAGGCTTCCTTCCTGCTCTTAAACAATACTTGCAGAAATGACAGCACCATGCAAGGTCTGCTGCCCTGGTGCCCAGCCCTGCAGATCACTCCCCCAGGAAATCCAACCATTTTCTTCATCCCTTCCTCAGCATTTCACATTAACCTCTGGGCACTGCAGTATCTCTATCACCAGCCACGCCATGGTCTTAACCCTGCTGCCCTTTTCCCCATCATGACCCTGCTTTGTCTCTCACAGGAATGTAAGGAAGAGAGTTTTTTCTGACCCACCTGCATCCCAGAGAGGCAGAGGTGATCCCATTGCAGCAAGACCCCAAGCATCCTATGGGAAATGCATCACTTTCCTCTTGACTCTTCCCCTCCTGAGAGCTGGGAGAGGGAGTCAGAGAAAATGTTTTCAGAGGGAAGAAGTTATGAACACATATATTTTAAAAAACCCCAAAAAACCCAACAACTTGTCCAACAAATACCTGTTTACCCCATAACAGAAGCTAAACACTACAGCCTTCTGTATCTCTATCCATGTTGGTCAATGTTGGTCAAAACCAATTTTTGAACCCCAAAAACCTTGGCATTGTTCTACATATTACAAGAACAGCTTGGCTACAAGAAGTTTTGCAAACCGCTGACAGAGAGCAATTTTTTCTCTATAAGAGTGAGCTAATACAGCCCAACCAGACATGGCTGGAGCACACAAAGCTGCAAATCAGAAGACCTTTGGCAGTCCTTGTGTGCTGGAGCTTTCTGCAATAGCACTACAGTGCCATGGCGGGTACTTATGGTGGCTTGAACTCTCCCAGCTGCAAAACAAGCAGATGATGATCAGGTAGCCACACTTGGACCACCAGACTGCCAAGTGGGATGAACAAGGTTAAATAACTTAATATAGAGCATTTCAACTACTGAGCTGAGAGACAATAAATAATTTTGCTCTAAAAATAGCATTGATTTTTCTACACACTGAGTACAACTGATAGATAAAAGCCTAGCTATATATAAGTTTATTTTAAAGAATGTACTTCATACATGATTATAAAACATTTCATTGCAGCTGTAATATTTATTTGACAAATAATATTATTCCTTTCACTATCTCCAAAATGCTCAGAACAAGTAGAAAGTCCTCCTGAAACCTGCAAAAAGTCAGATATTCTTTCGACATCATAATATGTTATAGCCCCACATCTTACATTAAAGCAATAAAAGCCAACAGGATCCAAAGCTACCAACAGGAATTCCTGCATCTACGACACTGTACGCCCAGCTCTATACAGAACACAGCAGCTGCATAAGGAAACTCAGGAGTGCTACTCAGCAGGAGCACCAGGCATGAAAAATACCTCGCCAAATGTTGCTGAAAGAGGAAAAAAAAGCACAAAACAACAACAAAAACCAAACAGAAATCCCTACAAACACAAATATTTATTATCGCCTGTGATGTAATTTTGACCTGATCTCCGGCTGCGGATTACCAATATTACTTTAATTAATAAGCCTTAAAAATTAGCTAAATTTTCCCAAAGCAAACCAAAATCTTCAAGTACTTAAAATAAAATAATAAAAAAATATTCCCCCATTTATATCAGCACTGAGCAAGAACAAATTCAAAGGACAACAGAGACCACTCCATCCACCTGTGTTTAGTCAAGACCATCTACACTCCCTTCACGGCCTCCAAACCCCTCAGCTTGCTATCAGTGGTTACTTAAATCTTTCATCTGGGGGCTACACCTACATTCTTCACACCTGGGTGCTGCCTCCCACGTTATTAAGAGGTCACACAAATTTTCATTGACTACTTACTCAACAGGGGTAAAAATATCAGAATATGGCCTAAAGCAAACATACATTAACTGAGTACTTAATCCTCATCTTGTTTGCTAATGCTTATTGTGATGACTTCTGTTACATATTCATGAAATATGAGGCAGTAATAGTACACACATTGTACTAACCAGTAAATAAAGATGAAAAACGAAAACATCTTTACTGGGAAAAAAAACCAAAAAACAAAAAAACCCCCAAAACCTAACCAAAACCCTAAACCCAACAATAAAGACAGCTGAAAAATCTTTGTCCTTGTTGGCACATTATCAGTGACAAATTTCAAAGCATCAAGAATTACTTAAATTCCAAGCTGTTGTAGCAGAAAAGCACATGAGACCAGCAGAAGATTAATAAAAGTTAGAATAGGACTACACAAAAGAAAATATGCAAAGTCAGAATGGGATATGTGCCAACAAGAACAAAATTAGAGTAATTATTTGGATAGGTTTCAGGCCAGAGATAAAAACGATAAATTCTCAGAAAACCGGATTACTGAGAAAGCTATTTGAAATTAAAAAGCAGCATAAATCAAAACAGGATGAATGACATTTGGATAATATTATTTGACTGATTAAATTAACTTTTAGTTGGTAGAATAGTGTGGTAAGTAAAAGAGATATAATAACGATGAAGTATTTGTACAGCCATAACAGAACAGAACAACTCATGAGCCTTATGTGAACTTCTTCCTTTATTTGAGCTGTTTATTATTGCTATAATACTTTTCTTTAAGTTATTATTTAAGAAACTGTTCTGAAATTATTCCAGTTTTGATAGTAAATGTGCTTATACCTAGATCTTTATTGAAATTATTTGCCTAAGACAATTCAGCTGACTATTGAATTAATTTACACTAAATTTGCTTTGTATAAGATACCAGTATATTCCCATTCATATTTCATAGAAGTCAGATTTGAAAGGATTTTGGCTTTCAAATTAATTACAGAGAATATGAACAATCAGCAAATTTGTCTCTAATAAATATAAATATTTGCATCCCAAACAATTTTAATTTATTCATGTTAAAAGAGTATCACATAAATTATCAATTCAACCAATGCCAACCACACACTTCAGATTCTGAATAAGAAATAACCATAAATGGTTTTGAGCCTTCAGTAGCCAGTGAATTATTGGCAAATTATTTTCAAAGAATAAAATAGTTTAATTCTAGAGTGTTCAGAGATCATTCACAAACATAAAAAAGAAACCTAATTTTTCATTATCAATTTTTTCCTCCAACTTTTTCTGTCAGCTTTAGTTAATGCGAAGCAGTAATGAGCAAGAATGAGATTTGTAATACTGTCTTTCTCCTGTGTAAATTAGACAGATGCCAAAATGTTGTAGCTTTCCATTCACCTCCGATCCAGCTCTTTGATACGGTGGCAAAAGGTCAGAATAATTCTGACTGCTAATGACCTCTGGGATATGAAACAGACATAATTTGAGCAATCTCCAACCTAGAGAGGACAGGTATCTCAGCGACAGCAGGACAGCAGCAACTGACCCCACTTGTAGGCAGCCTAATGGGAGGGCTCATGTTTCGGTTAAGAGAAAGGATCAGAGTGGGAGATTTTCCTAAAATCATCACCAGATGCACAAGATTCTGTATGAGATAGTTTACCTGTTGTCATACTTCTGTGCTTATCATCAGTGAATGATGGGTTCTGTCAAGAATAAAAATTAAGAATTGGCTTTTGCATGTGGGATCCTAAAGTGACCAAGTTAAAGTTAATGTGTTAAATGAAGTTATTAATTAGAAGTACTTATTAATCAAAAGGTTCCATATTTGTCTTATGTTAATAAAGGTTTCCCAGTTCCATGACAGCATTAGTAGAGGTAAAAATAGGTTGTTTGACCCAAAATTGTGTTAATTGTAAAAGGTTTGATTCGAGGGTGAATGTTATGTATTATCTGACTGTTTAAGAGTTTTCTAAAGTTAAAGGAAACTATATTTCAAGTGTAGCATTGTTTCCTGGACATTTTCTATATGAAAGTTTAATTTTGAGTTGGGTAAGTTGTATTTTTATTAAGAAATCATTTGTCCCTACTTGAATCAATTCCCCAGAAAGGTCCTGTTGGTAAAGGTGAAACCCCTCAGCCCTGCACCCACGAGCCCATTTTTAGTAACCAGCAGTTGGCCTGCAGCCCGGCACCATGGAAACAAGGAATTTTAATGAGGATCTTTCCTGCCTTTTGAAACACGTGACATCACCCTTGGACTGACGAGCCATTGGTGGGGAAAGACTGACCTCATAGGGAGAGAGACCAATCAGCACCCTCTATGGGGGCGGACCAAGGCGGAGTCAAGGCGGGTATAAATTTGGGCGCACGAGTTGACAAATGCCTTTTTGCCTTGGCTAGCAGGGTGGAAGGCCAGTGTGGTGGTGAGTGGGTCGTAGCTCTTTCAGAGGCACAGTTAATTGAAAATTTGCCTCAGATTAGCTGAGACAAACCACTGCGTTGCTGATCCCTGCACTGGGCTCAAGCTGTACTGGCTAAAAAGAGTCTCTAATCCCTGGTTCCTGGGGTTTCTTTATTTTTCTTTTATAAAACTGATTTTAATTTTTCCTTTAACTATTTTATGTTAATAAAATATATATTTTTCTTTAATTAAAATGAGAAGTTGTTCCTTTTTATAACAGGTTCTTTATAGGGACTGGTGTTTTCATATGTGCTTGGAGGACTAGTACTGTGGCTATGTTTACTTTTAATTTTTGAGGTGTCTAAATAATTTTTCTTCTGTTGCAGATAACAAAAGAACACATTTTTTCCCCAAGGGAATTCAAATCCTTGGATTAAACTGGATGGGTCCCATACAGACTGGAGGCTACAGGAGAAATCCTTGTGGGCAAAGAGGAAGGTCAGAGTCTGCTCCTTGCATGCAGGCAAGCAGAGGGATCGTGGTGCTGGCCATAGGTTTCCAGGCTGGTGGGCTGGACAGGGCAGGAGGGGAGGCCACATTTGCCTTCCTCTGTGCACCCATTCCAGGCTGCTGACCTGGTCTGATCTAGGTATTTATCTATCTATCTACAAACACAGAATTAATAAATAGGAGATAAGTGGGTGATGGTTATGACCATTAAAACAGGTTGGGGTTTTTTTGCATTACATGACTGTGTGGTTCATCCTTGACAGCAGTTCTCAACACAACAGTATTTGTGGTGCTAAGGAGCAAACCCCTGTGGACACTCATCCTTTTAGGGGAAGGGTGATGGGTGCAAAGTCAAAGACAATGGCTCATTGAGCTGATGCAAAGTCTGCAGCTATCTCAAACTGAGTCACTATTGCTGCATAGTGTGAAGGTTCCAAGGATTACATAGTAGAGGGAGTAGAGAAGCTCTGAATATAAGAGTATTTTTGCTTTTACAGGAAACAATTTCATCAACTAGACATTAATGTTTAAATACAGTAATTGTGAAAAAAAATCCCTTTCCATTCATGTTCATTTTTTCTTCATGAAATAGATATTTTGGAATCTCATTAAATCATATGAACTGCTGCACCAAGTTGTTATGGCAACTGGAATTTTAAAAGTAAATTAATTTTGCCATAAGATGTTATTAATACCAGGTAGGGATGGCCTTGAATAATAATACCTCCTTTTTGTTTGGAGAGGATATGCTATCTCAAACTTTAACACTGGTTTTTACTTAAGCCAACACATGTTATTACTATATCAATGATCTTTAGAAAAAATGCAAAATAAATTATTTCATTTTTGCTATAAATTCTTGAATTAGACCTTCTCACCAGGAGCATCATCTTATAATAGCAGGGATTCTATGATGCTTATGTAGTTTGTGATATGTCTAGTAAAAGCAAACAAGATCAGTTTTCCAAACTGGCATCAACCTAGAGCAAAGCTGCTGATTTCACTGTTAGTGCAAGTGAGAAAAAAAAAACCCAAAACAACAAAACAAAACAACAGGTTTTAGTTTTTAAAAGTTAGATTTTATCCTGTAGTGTAAAAAAATCTATCCGGTCCTTGGTCTATTCCAGAGTGTCTGCTGTATCCACCTACTGACACTGGATTTGCACCTCCCTTACTTGGGTAGTATAATACTTTCTCAAACCAATAGTCTCCCAGGAACTGCTGGAATAAAATGAGGACAGCAATGTAATCCCAATTAATAATGCAGATAATGTAACAGGCCTGCTGTAATTTTAATTTTGTAGGATGTTGCAGCTTGCCTGGAGACAGTAAGTCTTCCAGAAGTAAGCGGTGATTCTGATTACTGCATGTAGGATGTGGATGTGCCACCAGACAGGACACAGACTGACCCTCAGATCCAGGCTGATGTCTCAGTTCTGCAGAGCGGTCACACAAACCTCCTCCTTGTCTACAAGAATCCTGGTTTGATGTATTCACGCTCCCCGCCTCTTACTCCTGCCATGTGTAAGGACAGAACACACCTGCAATGGGATCATGAAACAGATTCTGTGAAATTTAGAATACATACTTTTTTTTTTAATGGGACTGGTATTTTGATTACCCTGCTGTGGGGCAGAAATACAGAAAGAACTAACCTGCCCCCAAAGGCTAGACAAGTGTCTTGAGAGCTTGTCTCTATGAATAAATGGGAGAAGCAAGCACCTCCAAAGAACAATCACGAATGCCACATTATACAATTGCTGCTTTAGTCAGGTGCTCTGAATCACCAAAAGCACCAATTTCCTTTCAATAAACAATCAAAGACATGCCCAAAACTTCTAGAGAGCAATTCTTGCTTCATACTCACTGCCTATCAGCTCCTTTTTGAGGTATATAACACTCCTAGGAGCATTACAAGGACAAATGCTTTAGACATTTTAAGTTGCTGAGATACTGTGATAGTGAAGAGAAAGTATTATAGGGCATGGTGTTTTGTTTTGCAAATGGCTGAGGTAGACAATGGAGAGAATGCTCCAAATCACTGAACAGAGAAGTTGTTCCATAATTAGGAAAAAGGATGACATGCCTTCTCCACCCTGGAATATTCTGATATGGGTTCCCATTAACTTCCTTAGATGTACTACATCAAATTTTGTCCTCTCAGGTTTTAATTATTTTAAATTCAGTCCTACAGACTGAATAACTTAGCTTCTGGGTTTTTTACTTCTTTCTGTCATCTGAAATATTGGAGTTTAACCACAGCTGGAAATAGGCTGTAAGTTGATGTCTGCTGCTCTTACTGACTAGATCCACTCAGATTTTGGGATTAAAGCAATCACCACTTTGGGTGGAAGGAAAGAATATCTCCCTTAGGTTAGAAAGGTGGAGACTGCTGTTTTTCTCTTTTGGCCTGCTTTGTAGCAGGGATAGGACTTCCTTCTTAGCATCACCTAGAAGATTTCTTTAGTAAAATAGATCCTGGTAAAGCCATTAATCCTGCCTCATCTCCTTCTCTAGCTGGAAATGTATTCTTTTAGCTCAAGGATAATACCTCCTATATGCTGATGGTGACTATTTGGTCCATGATGTTAGTGCTGTGTTGAGCAGAAGAGGAACCTTGTAAAGCTGACATTGATGGAAGTTACTTCTTCCCCTTCCAATGAAGTGGACTCAGAGCCTGCAAGGCACTATCCAGACCAATGCTCATATGTCCCATTCGGTGATAGAAAATGTTTAATATCACTTCAAGTTAGTATTTTGTCATTGAAAATGCTTATGAATTGTGATCTTTTAGCTAAAATGTTAACATAGATGTCCTGAATATTTTTAATGGGAAGTTTCACATTGAGTTGCTCAGCTTGATTTCAAGGTGCTTATTGTAAGTTTCCAGAAACTGAACCTGGAAATAACCTAAACTTAATACTTTGGCATAAGGAAACTCTTAACTTCATGCTATCGTAGTCTGCATAAATGATTCACTTGATGTTTAATTTCATTTCAATGAATGTTCAGTGATGAAGTTTATGCACTTGAAAAGGAAATGTGACATAAGGTAAACAGATTGTTGCAAAAGAAATTACTCCAGGTCTGGTCCAACTCTCATTAAAATCAGTGGAAACTTTCCAAATAGGAGTAGGATAAGCCCACAATAGCATAAATCCAGACTGAAGTCAGTGGACCTACTTTGGATTCACACAAGTAAAAGTGAGACTGGAACTTTATTCCCAGTGTTTAGCAGCTGCAGTTCAAAGCAGGCACTGATGTTGCACCTTAGGTGGAGTTTTGCCCCGTCACAGTGATTCACAGATAGCCCACTTAGTCACTGAGGGACCTCATCATCAGTGCAAACACACTTTCCCCAGTGTTTGCTTAGGCAGTCAGCGTGGCAGTGACTAATTTCCTTTGTGAGTCCGGGTCTCACTGCTGTCAGGAGGCAAGGGTGCAAAAGCAGCAAAATTATAGAAGTTAACTTTTGCACACATGATGAGTAATAAATGCAAAAGATTGAACTCCACAGAAAGTGGTTACTTGGGGAAACTCTGGTGAATCCCACTTTACCATTGGAAAAACAATCTATCAAAAAATAACCCAGCAAAACTATATGGGAGAAAATTTATTACATGTTTTAAGCAGGAAGTAATAAAGCAAACAATATAAATAGAGTAGATAAGCAAAGAACAGTCTCAGTCTAACCACAGCACTTTAGTAAATTTCATTAGGCAACTGTTTTCACCTTGAAGAAACTGAGTGTTTTAAAACCACTCAAGTTTTATTGAAGGTGAACAGGACTTGGGCTTTTAGATTAGTCAGGATTCCTCAGAAATTCCACCCACCAGCCTTACCTTGGAAAAGATTTAAAGTTTTGCATAGAGTCCTATAAATCAAGGGAAACTCAGAGCAATGTAGAACTTCATCACACACCAAGAGAAATTGTCTTAGGTGTCCCCGAAAGAAAGAGACTTGGAGGAAAGGCTTAATATATAAATGCTCTCAAAAACTTCTTTAGACATATATTTAACTGTGATGTTACAATTAAACTCATAGACCTTAGTTTTATGCCTGCAAACAGCATGTTATGCACTCAAACATGACAGCAGAAAGTCAAGTCAGTGCACTGTTTTGATTTTCTCTGGTATTCTCAGAAATAAGCTGTTTCAGACCCAGCATCATTTTCCTAACTCCAGAAATGTAATGGACTGCCTACATATGCAACCTTGTTTCTATGGTTTCTCCTTAACCGTAACAGAGAGAGGGTTAATTGCATATCTCCATATTTTCCATTTGCTACACAAGCAAATGGTTAGATGGTGATAGCAGGGTGCCCTATGCTCCTGGGAGGGGTTCCATAAATAAGCACCCACATGAATGCTGGATGAGTTCATGCAGAAGTTAAATATGTAAGGAAATATATTGTTATATCATGAGAAATACCACCTGGAACTTATCATTCTAGGAATTTCACTCTATTCCATGTATTTCACATAGCAGGTATGATATGGGGCTCTGCTTATATACTTAATAGTTTAATAGAAAATCTAAATATCTCTCCATGGAGTGGAAAACATCAGAAATTTGAAAGTCCCACTATAAGAATCAGCATAAGGGGCTTTTGTAAAAAAAAGATATGTTCATCTACACATTTAGAGTAAAAAGCATGGCCACAATTAAATTCAAATATTGAATTTAACAGGCGTTAATATAATCTAATCTACTAATAGTGAATATTTACTATTAACTTACTCTTATCTTGTTTAGCTGCTGAAATATTTTCCTCTGGATTGGGTGTAACTGCTTTTTTGAGACCTAGTATTATCCAGCACCTTTTATACACTACCTGTTCAACACTGATGTTGAAATTTCTGTGGGTTTTCATTAAAATACCTGGATATGGCTTTGCAGATGGTTTTATACTGGGACAATACTTTCAGTCATATTTGCCTTTCCACGGCGGGGTGGATTATATTCCTTCAGTGGCTACTGAACATGTCCATGAGATTCATGCTTTGCCAATTTTTGTAAGTTCCTGTCTTATGTTCATAAATGTGGTATGCATGAATCACCAGAGATTACAATCTACAATGAGGGTTTCTTTATTCAGGACATGCATCTGCTCCCAAGGACATGAATTCTTCAAGGAAAACAGTCTGAACCTGAGACACCCACTGAGTTGTATTGGTTGTAGGAGGTCTTAGCCTCTGCCACTCGTCTTAGTTGTTAATTCCGTATGTATAATCCTTCTAAATAAAAAAATTATTAAAATTAGACTATAAGTAATTTAGATGCAAGAAAACTGCTTGTGTGCTTTAAAACTCAGGTTGTATGAGCAAAAAATTACTGGCTTAGATGCCAGGCATTTATTATACACCACATACAGGGATGTCAAGTTCTACCACAGGGTATCACAGCTGCTAACACAGTGAGCCAGCCTACCTGAAGTCCTGAAGAAAGAATGTATTTCAGAATACATTTCCTGCTTGGACCTAGTGCTTATCTGATAGTTGCAGCTGGCTGTCTTTAAGATACTGGAAATCAGTGTCATGTCAGGGCTTAGATAGCATTTCTTTTAATAGCGTACTGGCAGAAGTATTGCCTAAGTTGCAGAAGTGGCAAGAATACTTTCCCAAAGAATGCAATGCCCTTAGTTGAGTCCCTAATTTAAGGGATTAAATGAAAATCATCTCTTTTGAGGGGCTGGGTCATCTGAGAGACCCAAGAGATCAGGAAGGGAGTCTGACTTCACCCTGGCAGCTGTTGGCTTCAGGATACTTCTGGAAGCTCACACTCCCTGGATGCACACCACTGTTTTTCCACAAACACTGACACCTGGAGATTTCTTACTCTTCTATGTATGGAATTCTGGATTTCCCTCTGGAGGGCACTTCAGGATGTATCTAAGCTATAACTTCCATAATGGCTGAACTCATTTAAACCTCTCCAAATGGCTTCAAATTTGCTGGCTCATAGATAATGGTGAGAGTGGAGCCACAGCAGCAGCAGCAGGTAACTCTTTGGGAGCTGTGAAAAAAATCCAGGATACTGAGGCAGATACTGAGGAAGTTACTCTATTCTAAACCAAAATTAATTAGTATCTGACCCACTTTTGTAAAGGATAGGATTCAGCAGTGCTGTCCATAGCTGAAGTCAACCCTAGACACCCTCATGTAGTCTGGGACACTTCCTGATCTTCCAGGTATTACCCCTACAGTTATGCCTAACCTGACACTCTTGTCAGAAGGACAGTAAAATCCCCTTACGAGACTTGCACAATATGTTTGTGTAGTTAGGTAGATAAAAAGCTGGAAGACAATAATTAAAAACAGGAAGAAGAACACCAGGGGACCAGAAGGATCACAATTATAAATATGTGCTGGTATGGGCAGGGAGACAGCATTACAGAGAGAGACAGAGACCACAATCATTTGGTAAAATTGAAGAACAAAGAATATAGGACCTGCCACATTAGTTGAAATAACAGATGCCCCATTTTGCTCATCTGGAAGATGAAAAGTTCCCAATAATAGTATAAAAATAGAAGATATAAGTAGAAACACCTTTTTTACTTTCTTTTTATTTTTTTGTCTATTTGGCATAATTTACAAGGAAATTATATCCATGCTTTATATAAAAAAAATATATCAGAAATCCTATCTTTTTACCAGGATGTACAAACATAATGCAAATGGGGACAGTAGACTACCAAAGACACTTCAATTCACTTCCTCAACCTGGAAAAGAAATACTAAATCACGACTGATTTATGTCAGCTGAAGAGTCAGCCCTTTGGAAGGGGAGAGACCAACAGGGTAATTAACGGCCCCAGCTATGGGTTCTATGTATTAATTGATGAAACCTTTCACACCACAAGAATTTTTCATTTTGGATGTACTCATACTTGTGCTTTTTAATTAATTAGAAAATGGAGAGATGGAATCTTCTGGTTTTTTATCAGCTGAGTTAATTCAGAAAGCCCTTTGGTTTGGGTTGTTGGGGTTTTTTTCTGATGCCCCCACTCTGAAAGAAATGTGTTTCTATTAGTGATGGAACTATAGGTAGAGTTTTTGATGTTACAAAATGCTTCTGATATACACCAGAAAACAAACTTGTAGAAAATGCCAGGTCATATGTGTTGGCAATTCAAAATGCAAGGTCATATGTGTAAGTAATTCAAAATGTTTCAGCATTTTTGGTTGCTAAATTATTACCTAGCTTGGAGGAATTTTTGAATTGTTGGTAGTCGTTACTTGATTGGATGATTGTCTATTACTGTTTAATTTTAATGTAGTCACACTGGAAGTAATCAAATGCACTTCAGGAAGGGGGGTGGAAAGAAGGCAGGAAAAGAAGTGTAAGAAAAGAAAACCCCACCATGAACTTTTATTATTACACACAAGACTACTGCCTATGGGAGCTAAAAACAGTACATGGTCATATTATTAAGAATTGTATCACAATGTGGTGCTGAGGACTGTACTTAAACCTTGCCTGTACAACTTTAGCTTGTCATTTCGTGACTTTGGAGTATCTTACTTCTACATATGCATAGAATTGATGGGAGCGTGGAAGGTTAAAATTATTATCATCTCTGTGCCTATTCTGTCCAATGAAATAAATAAAAGAAAATACAGTGCAACTACATCTTTCCCCTATGTGCCAAGCTTTTGAGAAGCCTGTCAGGCAGGCTGTGAAATAACATATCCATGGAAAACCTCAGCCCCCAGGGACATCCCCTTAAGTGATCAGCAGGGATAGCGAGGAAGGGTAAACAAAGATCTTCCACTCCCTGCTATACAACTTAACCATTCCCAGCCTTATAAGCACCTGTGTTCAAAAGACATAAGGAAGTTTTTTAGTTAATGGAAATGTTTTCTCCTCTATTTAGCACTGGGACAATGAAGAAAGATGAGGTAAGCCAGTAGTGTAAGCAGAAATGGAAACCAAGCCCTAGTATAGTCCTCAATTCACAAAGCCTTCTTTGCTTATCTAAATATTTATTTACACAATTAAGTAACCAGGATATATTTTCTCTTCTTTTTTAGTGTGAAGTGTATTCTTTTTATGTTACTTTGTTTAAACAAAGCTATAGAGTCCTCTCTATCTCAAGAAAAATCTAAAATAGTAGGTTGGGGTCTGTTTGATATTGACATGTACCTAATATTGTGCTGATCATTCTTCACATCTATAATACCTGTCATGCCAAAAATTTTGTTTTGTCTTTTCATATTCCAAGCTTTATAAAGAGTTTGTGTTTTCTGCTAAGCATAATGCATCACAGTAATTAAACTTAGTACTAATAAAGATGAGGGTTTATATATATACATATATATATACCTCTCTCTATATATATATAACAAATATATATGGTGTTTTACCGTTACCATTCAAAGCCCTGGACCTCAATGGGATGGTTCCCCTCCTTCAAATAATGTAGCCTTAAAAGCATCTTTTAACAAGATGGTAGAAGGGATTTGTTGAAAGAATGAAGTTAAAATATTCGGAATAAGTCTCTATTATATGAAAGTGATAAAAGACCTTGAAAAAATCTATGATTTTATCAAAGTTGGGGAAGAATTCAGTTGTATTTCATGACAATTTGTTAATCAACCATAATCAAAAGTGTTCCCTTTTTAATTTATTTTTTGTTAGCTGTCTTAGCCTGAGAAATGGGAATGTCAGCTAAAAAATAAATGAAGTCATGAAAATAAAATTAAAGTTAACTTGATAGTTTAAAATGAATGTGGTACCATGATAAAAATGCAGAAAGACCTGAAGGAATATTTTGAACTTTTTTCAAAGAATAAACTGGGTCTTACAAACCAGCTGAGTTGAGAGGTTTTTTGGCCAGGATGTTATTAATTCATTGCAGTGTGTGAATAAGAATTAAACAACAACTGTAAAAAGGAGCCAAAACTGCAATGACCAACAGTGTTTATTTAATCATTAGTACAGTAGATATTGTCCACAGGAGCAAGAAACATGGCTAAATAGGAGGAGAATTTATAGTTATTTAACATACAAAAGGATTACAGATTGTTCACAACACTGAAATGAAGACATATTAAGAAACATAAAAGTGATGAAAGTATCCTAGTGTTGCAAACAGCAGTTTTGTGCTGAGATCAGTTAGACTGAGTTTGCCGTTCCATTGTGTTTTCTAATCTATTATTTATTTGGATTCATTTTGCACTGTTCAGTTCTTCTACCCCTTGGGCTTCCCCCATCTAAATTAGATCTGTGTGATATGTCATCTGTTTAAAACCTCCACTGCAACATGGAAAGAACTTTTTTTTTTCCCATGACAGCAATTAAAATAATACCATTTAGGAAAGCGAAATTATCATCCCTTCTAGGCCTCTTCCTAACTTTGTAAGAAAATAGACCTTTTCAAATCCTGGACTTGAATTTATATTTCAGAACTGTACAAGATTTGGAATTGAATTCACTATTCACAATGCCCCATATTCAGATAGCTCAGATATAACTCTTACTCACTGTTCTGTTTAAATTTAAGTCTGAGAGAGAGCTGAAATAAATTCTTAGTCCAGCTTCCTGACTGGTTGCTAACTGGAATGTTACCCAAGAATTCTATTGATGAGTAAGATTTTGTAGAACATAAAAGTAAGACAAGGACCCTTGTTGTTTGCTCTAAGACATGTGCAGCCTTTCAGAGGTTCATTTATTACATTTTTACTTAAGACTTAAAGAAATTTGATGACTGTTTTTATAGATCACTTCTTGATATTTTACATAGTAAGAGTAAAGGCACACCCAAGATTGTCCTATGGAAAACACTAAAGAACAATTGACCAGAAAAAAAGAAGTAAATTCCTAATGTCACTATAGGAATTGATCTTTTACAGGTTACAGTCCTGGTAGGGGTGATGTTCCCTTTTATCAAGATCAGCAGCATGATTTGAATATTTCCAGTTGCTCTTTCTGTAATATGGAAAGTGGGAAACAATTGTAGCTATCAAGGATGAACTAATGAGCATACTAATGAGCGTGTCATTAAGTTTTCAAAAGACATACCTAGGACTCCATTTCATAAGGCCAGAACAGTTATGAAAGAGGATCCATGCTGACATTTGTAAGAAATCTCCTTTGTTTGATTAAGCTGTATGCTTGACACAGGTACTGACCTTGTAAGAAGACCAGATGATGAATCCCTCCAGTCTGAGCACTTAGAGCTCCCTATGCATGCTCTTGTTTGCTCTGTGCCTCACTCACATTAGTTCTTTCTCTCTGAGCAGGACAGGGCATCCCACGTAGTTGACTGAAAATTGGAATAACCTCCTCTAATGGCAGGTGATGCTGCTGTAACAATTAAAAACTTGTAATGCCCTGTTAGGCTTCCTTTGTCTTTTTGCATTTATCACAGTCCCTAGGACTATGTTTGCTTGCACCGTGCATCCCTAACAGCTGTGCCAAGTGGTGACCCCGTAACTGCTGCATGGTTCAGGCTGACATCTCCTTTCCAGGAAGATGTCACCTGATTCTGCTACCACACCACCGTGGGGCTTTGAACTCTTCAAATCTTGTAAACCAAGCAGCCCTGCCTGCAGCATGGTGAGAGATGGTTTTCAGGCTATTTTCTTTTCTTTGTCTTTTTTGTAAATATTTTCACACTTGATAAATGTCATTTGACACTGGCCCAACACCAGGCACCCATGAGAGTCGCTTGCTCACCCTCCCCTACCACAGCTGGGCAAAAGGAGGGAAAAAAGGAAAAAGGGTTAGTGGAGGCTTCATGGGTGAGATAAGGAGAGTGGGAGAAATATTTCAAGGGCAAAACAGGCTCAACCTTGGTTGCTAAGTAAAATTTATTACTAGCAGAATCAGAGGAAGGTAATGAGAAGTAAAATAAGCCCTTAAAACACCTCCCCAGGCCCTCCCTCCTTCCCACCAACAACACGGAGGCAGGGCAGGGGGTTTTGGTCAGTTCATCACCAGGATTTTCTTCCGCTGCTCCGGGAGAAGAGTCCTTCCCTATGAGGCCGTGGGGTCCCTCCCACGGGAGACAGTTCTCCATGAACGTCCTGGCGTGGGTCCGCTCTCATGAGCAGCAGCCAAACCGCACCTGCTGCAGCGTGAGCCCCTCCCACGGGCACACAGCCCTCCCAAA